>JAJPUD010012846.1:18180-47325 GCA_023553655.1 Myrmecobius fasciatus
AGAGAGAGAGAGAGAGAGAGAGAGAGAGAGAGAGAGAGAGAAAGAAACAGCCACTGGTTAGTTGTTTTTCATGCTTAAATGGATAAAAATGAAATCACTATGTTGGGGTCAAGAAATAATGTTTCTTACTGTTGCTGATTCGATCAATACAAGCTCAAAAGTCCCTACCACAGGCTGAGCACAAATACTCCATATGAGCATTTGAAGGAAATATGTCTTTAAATTTGCACATCTCGTGTTTTTTGTATTTTTTGTAATTTTTTCATTCATTTATGAGGTACTTTATTCTGATTCAAATCTGAATTCCTCTTAGCATGCTTCTTTTTGTGCTAATATGCATTTAATAATACTTGCTAATTGATGAATTATCATAATTTCATCATTTTATTAATGTATGTGGTACTAATTAAATTATATCAATAGCAATAGTTTTAATAACATTGATAAAATAAAGTTATAGATTTTAAAGTGTTTTGTACATGTTATATTTACCCTTGAAAAATCCCAATCTGAGTAATTCCTTAGGAAACTTAGAGCAAGTTCTGATTGTTCAGGTTACTTCTTATTACGGCACTAGAGTTAGAGCACTTATGTGTATATCTGTGTGCTTACACACAGACATATATACACATGGATGAAATAATTGCTTGAGCTAAAGGAACTTCCTTTCCATTGTAGGTTTCAACTCACCCATAACTTGATAGACATATGAAGGAGTTAAGCTAAGTTACAAAGAAATGAAGTAAAATTTACTCTGGTTTGAAATAGCATGATAATTAGAACCAGTGTCTAAGTCCTATGTATTTTCCATCCATCATACAAGCAGTCATATTGAAAACAACAATACAGAAATACACAAAAAAAATAACTTTCTTTTTTTTTTACTTTAGGAATCACTTCTGGATATAGTTACATATCCAGTTTTCTAGTACTATTTAATTGTTTACAGAATAAAACCCTAGAATAAACATTCTTGCAAGACTGATCTATGCTGACATTTCCCATAACTTGCTTTCCCAAATTTAAATATCTGGTAAAGATATCTTGGTTCAGATAGTCTCAGTAGAGAACCTCGAGTCTGAATGATTTGAAAGGATTAAGACTATGTTGCAAAATCATTTTAACTCTGGTCCTCACACACCTTTTTGTATTTTGTCTCTCCTTCCCTCTAATTCTGGAGGAATGGGTGACCTTCTAACTTACTATGGTTAACCCTATTCCCTTCCTTTTCTATCATAACCTTGCTCCATCCACCTTGTAGCAATTTTTAATTGCTTGATAACCTGCATTAATTCAGCTGCACTCTTTCTTGGTGGCTGTGCAATTACTCTGTTGTCACATCTATGGCATTTCACAGATGACATTGATAATCTGACACACTGGATTAGTGTCCAAAGTAAAAGGCATTCAAGTTTTTCAGGCTTACTACAGATCTTTTTTAAATGTTCCACTTATACTCTCAGACACTCTAGTAAAGAAGTAAACTGTGAAGTTATGGTGAGAGAATATAAATCCAAAACAAAAATGAATAAACCCTAAAACCCTTTCTTTTTTATACTTTAAAAGGAAGTTTATATTATTTTTTATTTATTTTTTTTCATAATTTAGATATTTAACATATATATAAACTTCCTTTTAAAGTATACATATATACTTATATATGTATATATATATAAAGTATATATATATATGTGTGTGTGTATGTACATATATAGATATTTATGTATGCACATATGTATGTATAGATATATATATATATAATATATGTAAAACTTAACTCCTAAAAATCAAAAATATCTATTTTTATAATTTTTTATTTGACCCAAACCAATGATTTGCTCCAGGCAATGTTCTAAGCACAGCCTCTAAAAAGAGGGCAAAAACAGACTTTGCTTTCAAAGAATTTCCAATCAAATGCAAACATCATATCATATCATATCATGCCATATCAAATGTATATGTATGTGTGTGTACATATATAGATATTTATGTATGTAGGCATGTACATACATTGATGTAGCTTAACAACTACTCTACAATTTATACTCTTGAAGGAATAGAGAGACACTGAAAGGTTAAATGATTTGCCAATGCCTGTAACATATGCTTGGCAGGATTTGAATTTATTTCCCTTAGTTCATATGTGACTTTGGAGAATATTTAGGCCCTAATTTTCCTAATCTACAAAATGAATATTTTAGCCCAGTTATCTCTAAAATCTCTTTGCTTTTAAAGTATGGTATCTGGCCACATATGAAAGAGCATTTTGGATTTGGAAGTGGTACATTGTGTAGAGATGATTGGCTTTTCTAATACAGCTTTGTAAGCTCAAACAACTTGATTGGCCCCAAATTCCTGGCAGTCATGGAGACTGGGGTTATAAATTACCCATTCTGTTTGGCTGATATCTTTCAGATTTGGTGGTTACCTAAGACCTGTTGAGTTCCACACTCTAATAATTTAGTCACCAGATGAAGAACAATTGGAGATAATAGGGGAGACAGATTTGCATTCTGAAAAGCTGTACCACTGAGTTCTTCCATAGCCTTCCTGTATTTGGACAAAGTAAATATCTTTTGTTCAATGACTCGAGTGCCTCATTTTACCCCAACACTGAAATTAAATTAAGAAGATGCTATAAATGTATACATGTGATAAATAAACACATATGTATATACATCTCTGAGAAGAACCACAGAACTTTAATTTCACATTTTAAGCACTCATTAGGTAAAATATAAATATAGAAATATCTAAGGATATAAATAAAAGAAAAAAAGTGTAAAATGGCACAACATTTGTAATATAGGAGTTTCTGTGCAATGAAAATGAACAAATAACAAGCAATACCTAGAGGTGAAAGTATCTTAGATTGCATTTAGGGTTAGAATAGAAATAGAATTTAGGGTTAGAATAGAAAAGATATTAACGAAGCATATCTCTGGGATAGATATCAAGACGGTAAAGAGGCATGGAAATATGCCATAAAACAATTAGCTAAAGAAATTGGGGATATTGAATTTGGAGAAAAGATGTCTTCCAGTACAAAAAATAGAAGAAAATGTGAAATATCTCATTAGAAAAAACAATTGATCTGGAAATAGATTGAACAGAGATATTTTGAGAATTATTAAATAACCTACCTGAAAACCATAATAAAAATTAACAATTGATTAATTAAAAACAGGTTTTAAGAAAATTATTAGGAAAAACTGCCTGATGTCCTGGAAAAAGAGGATAAAATATAAAGTGAAAGAATCTACTTATCAGTACCTGAAATAAATCCCAAAATGAAAACTGCCAGTAATGTTAAAGTCAAATTGCAGAGCTCCCCACGGAGAAAAAAAATGAAAGCAAACAGAAGGCAACAGTTCAAATATAGAACCAAAGTCAAAATCCCACAAAATTAGCGGCTTCTATATTATAGAAGTAGAGAGCTTGAATATGATATTTTAGATGGCAAAAGAGCTTGGATTACAACCAAAATTAGTCCATTCCCAAAAAACCCTCCTTGGAAGCTGGAGTGGGGATGGGTGTGTTTGTGGGTGCTTAATAAAAAAGGATCTTCAAACATACCTGATGAAAAAAGGAGATTCAAACACAAGGTTCAAAAGAACATAAAGTGATAAGCATGAGAGACAAAATATCAAAAAATAATAGCATGATATAATGGGAAGAATTGGATATGGAATAATTAAAACAAATGGACAAGCATAAAGAAAAAAATAAACTATTTATTAAGTATATCTTGTTGTCATAAAATAATTAATTATTTCAAATAAAATTTTCCTTTTTCCATCTATGACACTATGGTTGCTTTGCATTTTCACTTTTAAGGATCTGCAGGAACAATGTTTCCTGGTGGTAATTTCCTAATCTCCACAGGTTGTTATAAGAACTATACAAAACTACAAACCTTTCAATGGTTTCAAGATCTGAGAGAATATTGCTAATTATCCAGGAATAGTATTGCCATATGCCTCTGACCTTTTCAGCATTCTTTTCTTTTCTGTCAATGTTTTGGGCAATACCCTAGAAAAGGCACCAGAAATAAACAACAAGGAAACATTATTTTAGTGCCATTTTCCATTAATTAAAAGGGAAAGGAAGAAATGTCTTACAACTGCATTTTGGCAACAGCTTTTCTTGGGGTATTAACTTTTAGATTCAGGGCAAAGCTGATTTAACATAAGAATAATAATGAGTCTGATTCTCAGCTTGTGGACCAGCAATGAAAGTTACTTAAACTTTCAATGAGTGTACACATGGATAAAGAAATTTGACTTCTTTTGCTTCAGAAGGTGAAATTTGGTCCCCTTTATAGTAGAATAAAAAAGAAGCATATTCTACTGTGTGTATGTATATATATATTCAAAATGAATAATGTACATGTAATCTACATACATTTCATATATATATGTATATTCTACATATAAATTTTAAAATGTATATTTAGATATACTTAATAGTAAAGTTTCCCTAAATTTATAGTTGTACATAATACTTAAATGTGTATATGTGCAAACCTTGTTTTATAAGCTATTAAACGCTTCCCCTAGATTGAAGTGCTAATCATACTAAAATACTGAGCATATCTCTTCCTAATAGGTTCTTCAAAACTTGTGGAAGAGTTTTAAATCACTCCTGATTATCAGAAATGAAGCTCAAGCAGTATCCGAATGGAGGCGTGATAAAAGACCTAGCACTTTAATAAAATCTGATGCTAAAGGAAAGCACCCAATATGCCCTCTGGTTAAAATTGTTTTTTTATTATCTATTAACATAGAGTGTCCAGGGACAAGATATACATCAGGTGATTTTGCACAGCCCTCATTCACTTACATCCAATTGACTTGCATGTCATGGCACCTCATTCCTGATACCATGTTCTTCTTTGAGAATGAAGGACAAACAACCACAAAGATCATGAAGAACCTCATGTTTTTTCAACCAAGAGGATGGATGAAGGGATTGTACTAGATGATTCCCAAGGTCTTTCTCAGCTCAAATCTCTATGACTGCAGATACAACCCAAACTGCATTACAAAAGTTTGCCTATTTGCCACATTCACATCACCTTTTCTTCCCAGGAAACACAGAACATGCAGTTACAGCCTTCTTCACTGTGTCTTTTTTTTAACTTTTTAAAAATTAATTAAATATTTTTATGTACAGAATCTATGAGTGATTTTTCTACACTGATCTTTGCAAAAATTTTGTGTTCCAAATTTTTCCCTTCCTTCTCTCCACCCCCACCCCTAGATGACAGGTCCAATACATGTAAAATATGTTCAATTATATGACAAATTCAATATATGAATACATCTCTGTGCAGTTATCTTACTTCACAAGAAAAATCAGATCTAGAAAGAGAAAAAAACCTAAGAAGGAAAACAAAATGCAAGCAAATATTCACAGAAAGCATTAATATGCTGTGTTGTGGTCCACACAGTTTCATCACTGAACAATAGGAACTGGTTTGAATCACCTCATTGTTGAAGGGAACCATGTCCGTCAGAATTGATCATTGTATAATCTTGTTGCTGTGTATAATGATCTCTTGGTTCTGCTCATTTCACTTAGCATCAGTTCATGTAGGTCTCTCCAGGCCTCTCTAAAATTATCTTGTTGGTCTTTTCTTACAGAACAATAATATTCCATAAAATTCATATACTACAATTTTTTCATCCATTCTCCAAGTGATGGACATACATTCGATTTCCATGTTCTTGCCACTACAAAAAGGGCTGCCACAAACAATTTTGCACATGAGGGTCTCTTCCTCCTTTAAGATCTCTTTGGGAAATAGGCCCAGTAGAAACACTGCTGGGTCAAAGGTTATGCACAGTTTGATAACTCTTTGATAATTGCTCCAGATTGCTCTCCAGAATGTTTGGATCCACTCACAGTTCCACCAACAATGTACCAGTGTCCCAGTTTTCCCACATCCCCTCCAACATTCATCATTATCTTTTCCTGTCATCTTAGCCAATCTGACAGGTGTGCAATGGTATCTCAGAATTGTCTTAATTTGCATTTCTCTGATCAATAGTGATTTGGAGCATCTTTTCATATGACTAGAAATAGTTTCAAATTCTTCATCTGAAAATTGTCTTCTCATATCTTTTCACCATTTATCACTTAGAGAATACTTGAATTATTATATATTTTGGTCAATTCTCTATATATTTTGAAAATGAGGCCTTTGGTAGAATCTTTGAAAGTAAAAATGTTTTCCCAGTTTATTACTTCCCTTCTAATCTTGTCTGCATTCATTTTGTTTGCACAAAAACTTTTTAACTTAATATAGTCAAAATTATGCATTTTATGATTAATGATGATCTCTAGTTCTTCTTTGGTCAAAAACTCCTTCCTCCTCCAGAGATCTGACAGTTCTTCAACTTTGTTTATAATATCATTCTTTATGTCAATATCATGAATTTATTTTGATCTTATCTTGGTATATGGTGTTAGGTGTGGGTCAATGCCTAGTTTCTTCCATACTAGTTCCCAATTTTCCCATCAGTTTTTGTGAAATATTGAGTTTTTATTCCAAAAGCTGGGATCTTTGGGTTTATCAAACATTAGAATACTATAGTCATTGACTGTTTTGTCCTGTGAACCTAACCTATTCCATTGGTCAACTACTCTGTTTCTTAGCCAGTACCAAATGATTTTGATGACCACTGCTTTATAATATAGTTTTAGATTTGGTACAGCTAGGCCACCCTCATTTCCTTTTTTTTCCCATTAATTTCCTTGAAATTCTTGACCTTCTCTTTTTTCCAGATGAATTTTGTTATTATTTTTTCTAGATCGGTAAAATAATTTTTTGGGAGTTTGATTGGTATAGCATTAAATAAATAATTTAGGTAGTATTCTCATCTTTATTATATTTGCTCGATCTATCTAAGAGCACTTGATATTTTTCCAAATGTTTAGATCTGGCTTTATTTGTGTGGAGAGTGTTTTGCAGTTTTGCTCATATAGATACTGACTTTCCCTTGGCAGATATATTCCCAAATATTTTATACTATTGATAGTTATTTTGAATGGAATTTCTCTTTGTATAACTTGCTGCTGGATTTTGTTAGTAATGTATAAAAATGCAAATGATTTATGTGGATTTATTCTATATCCTGAAACTTTGCTAAAGTTGTGGATTAATTCTAATAGTTTTTTAGTTAATTCTCTAGGGTTCTCTAAGTAGACCATCATTTCATCTGCAAAGAGTGATAATTTGGTTTCCTCATGACCTACTCTAATTCCTTTAATCTCTTTTTCTTGTCTCATTGCCAAAGCTAGCATTTCTAATACAATATTGAATAGTAATGGTGATAGTGGGCAAACTTATTTCACCCCTGATCTTATTGGGAATGGTTCCAGTTTATCACCATTACATATGACACTAGCTGATGGTTTTAAATAGATGCTACTGACTATTTTAAGGAAAAGTCCATTAATTCCTATATTGTTTGGTGTTTTTAATGGGAATGGATGTTGGATTTTATCAAATGCTTTTTCTGCATTTACTGAGATATTCATATTTTTTTTTAATTTGCTTATTGATGTATTCAATTATGCTAATAGTTTTCCTAATATTGAACCATCCTTGCATTCCTGGTATAAATGCTACTTGGTCACGGTGTATTATATATTAGGGAGATTGGTCTATAATTTTCTTTCTCCGTTTTTGTTTTATCTGGTTTAGGTATCAGTACCATGTCTGTGTCATAAAAGGAATTTGGTAGGAGTCCTTCATTCCCTATTTTTTCAAATAATTTATATAACATTGGAGTTAATTGTTCTTTAAATGTTTGGTAGAATTCACATGTAAATCCATCTTGTCCTCAGGAATTTTTTTCTTAGGGAGTTGATTAATGACTAGTTCTATTTCATTTTTTCTAAAATGGGACTATTTAAGTAATTTATTTCCTCTTCTGTTAATCTGGGCAATCTATATTTTTGTAGATATTTCACCATTTCACTTAGGTTATCAAATTTACTGGCATAAAGTTGGGCAAAGTAACTCCTAATTATTGCTCTAATTTCCTCTTCATTGTTGGAAAGTTCTCCCTTTTAATTTTGGAGAATAACAATTCGAGTTTCCTCTTTTCTTTTTCTAATCAAACAACTAGAAGTTTATCTATTTTGTTGGTTTTTTTATAAAACCAACTTTTAGTTTTATTTATTAATTCAATAGTTTTTTGTTCTATTTTCTCCTGGCCTTATATTGCATGTGATTCTTCACTGTGTCTTAAGTGGGATGCTCCTATAGCAAAGAACCAAATCTATTCCAAAGCAAAAAAAAAAAAAAAAAAAAAAAGTAAAAAAAAAAAAAAAAAGGTTTTCAATAATCTAAGGGCAATGATATGGCCTAGTCCTTCTTTTTCCTTAAATATCCAAGACAAATACTGTTCATCAATCAAAAATCAATACTTGACATTTTCTTTTCCATCTACTGACTTTCTCCAGTCATAAAATTAACAAAAAATAGTGATGTGTAACCAAGGCTTTAACCTCTAGATGTGGTAACATATGTCAAACACATTGAAGATAACGATAGCATTCAGAACACTTTTTAAAATTTTGTTTTGATGTATTTTATGAAAAGTTATTTGATTAAAGATATTGCCCCTCTTATTCTTTCCCTGTTTCTGTCTCTAGCTTTCTGTTTCTTTCTATCTCTCTGTTTTTCTCACTCTCTGTTTATGTAGAGGGGAAGAAGGTAGTTTCTCTCTCTCTCTCTCTCTGTCTGTCTGTCTTTCTCTCCCTTTATTTTGGTCTCTCTTGCTCTTCCTCTCTCTGTCCCTCTCTGTCTGTGTGTCTCTGTCTCTTCTCTCTGTCTATGTCTCTTCCCTCCCTCCCTCTCTCTGTCTCTTTCTCTTCCTCCCTCTCTCTCCATTTCTGCCCCTCTCTGTCCTTCTTTGTCTCTGTGCCTGGCTTTCTCTATTTCTCTCTCTTTCCTTTCCTCCCTCCCACCTTCCCTCTCCATCTGTCTCCATCTCTCTCTCTCTCTTTCTTTCTCTCTCTCTCTCTCTCTCTCTCTCTCTCTCTCTCTCTCTCTCTTCATCCCTCCCTCTTTCTCTTTCTCTCTTTCCACCAACATTTTAACTCTTGCAAAGCACACATCATTAAAAGAAGATTAACTGCAAATATGTACTATAAGATAGATATGATTTTAGGTGATTTTTCCTAGTTTCCTACTATATATAATCACACCAATCTGCACATATTGAAAATAATTTAATAAATTATTATCACTTCTATTCCGAAAGAGGATGTTATTGGCTTTAGTACTCTATTTTTCATTTTCTTTCAGTCCCACAAAGGGACTTTTAGTGGCAATTGGCTTTCTTGTCTTTTGGCCATTTCACCATTTCACGTGTGATGTGTGCTGTTAAAGGTACATTCTCTCCAGGTCCATTTCCCCTGACTTCCACATTCATAAACTTAGGTTTGACTGCTTTGTTGTTTCAGGAGAAGACAAGGATAACAATTAAATTCAGGCTTATGCATGCTTCACTGCAGTGCCTAGTTATATGCACCAGAAGGAGAGGCAGAGTGCTGAAATGTGGGGTTTTCTCTAGCATTTGCATGGCCTTATTATGCCTCCTAAGGTGAAAATATTGACTCTGAAGAATGTAATTATATAACTTAGTCTGCAGCAATAGGAGAGTTAAATTCCCACTTTACTGATCTTAAGGAGAAGTGTAATTTCTGAGTATTTCAGCAAAATCAGTTCATAAAATTGACTCCTTCACCTCAACCCCCTAGTGCTCTTTAAGCTTCTCACAGATGAGGTTTTCTACACAGTTGTTAATTCAGTATAGATTTTTGGATGAATTTCTCCCTCTTTCTCCTTAATACACATGCTAACCAAGGAGCAGAAAGAATACCACATATTTGTATATTCCATTGCTGCCCTCCAGGAGGTCAAGTGTGAAATGATCTCAAAAAATACACTAAGCTGCAGCTGCCCAAGTTTCTTATCAAGAATTTGAATCTTAAGTTGTAGTCTGGAAATGAGTTTTAATAAATCAAATATATATGTTAATAAACCATGTTAAATGACTTATCTTATTAATGCATTTGTAACTTATTTCTACATAAAAACTAATATGCAAATGATGCTTGATATTTCTACTGCTTCCAGTGTCCTGAAAATCCAACTATGAATATATGTATATATACATATATATCTGTGTGTTCATTAATTATTATTTTAATGTAGCAATCTTTTTAAAATTTCATTCATTTAAAATAAAATGTTAGTTTTTATTAAATTGAGTGAGGTTCATATTAATATTAATTCATTGATTCAATTTAACAAATATTCATTGAGTCTATATATATCTTTGGGCATATACAGATAGGAAAAGAAATGGTCCTAACTTTTGAGGACCTTACATTCTCCCAGGTGAATACAACATACACCCAAGGAACAAAATGCAAGTAATGTGAAATAATTTCCAGAAAGAGAACTAACTGGTGGTATCAAGACAGACTTCAATGTAGGAAGTCATATCTGAGGTATACTTTAAAGGAAGCTAGAGAGTTGATTAAGTAGACATAAGAAAAAATACATTCAAAGTTTTCAGGAGGACTACTTGGGCAAAGCAAAAAAGAGTGGGAAATAGAACATTGAATATAGAGAATAGTCAACAATCAAATCCAATTGCAATAAAAAGTGCGTAATGAATAAAGAATGGAAAAGCATGTAGGAAATGGATTATGGAGATATTTTAAATGGCATTTTGATAATTTTTATTCCCTTCTATGTATTACTCCTAGAAAGCCAATAGGGGACAGATGAAGAGGAAGAGTATGACACTTTCAGCTCTGTGTTTTAGAAATGTCCATTTGCCCTGTATTAGAGAGGTTATAAATTTTAAAGAGTTCATGTCTCTTAAGCATCAATAATATTCAAGACACTGATGGATGCAAATACATAAAAAATCCTACCCAACTCCAATGAGCTGTTATGCAATTAAAGCAAGCATTAGGCACTTTGGATACAATGTAAAAAATAAATTTTTTTTGTTCTTACTGAGTTTACATTTTATCCAGAAAAAACACATTATGTTTAGAAGTATGTGGCACACACACTCACATATATGCATATATATACACATACACATAAGCATACACATATTTTTGTGTGTATATCATTTACACACATGAATGTATACACATATATTTATATACATACACACATACATATGTAAGTGTAACTAACAGGTGGGGAGAGTTAAGGAAAATCTTAAGGTGGAAAATAAGCCTGGAGTCAGACTTTGAGGGAAACTAAGAGATATAAGAATTAAGTTTCTTAACAATAGGAAATGAATGAATATGTATGTGTGTATACAAACATATGCACATATGTATGTGTATGTATATGTGTCACATGCATGTGCATGTTTATATATTTCTGTGTGTATATGTGTGTACATATATACATCTACACAAAATTTTATTATGGGCTAAGCACTGTGGTTACAAATGGAAAAGAAAGCCTCTGCTTTCAGAGTTCACACTCTAATAGAGGAAGGCAAATATGATTTTAGCTTCAAATCAGAGGGAAAAACTGTGTGGGATTCAGATTACAAGGACAAGACAGACAGCAATGTATTTTTCTTTTTTAAATTCTGTATTTTTTTATTCTCATTACGCATGCATATAAACTTTTAAAATACATATTTTAATGAATCTTCTTGGGGCAGAAAAAGAAGAACAAAAGGAAAAATACACAAAAAGAGAGAAAAAACAACAGGAAAAAGAAGTGAACATAGCATATGTTTATTTACATTCAATCTACATAGGTCTCTTTCTGGATATCAATGATGTTTTTTCCAAAAAGTTTATTAGGATTGTCCTGGATCATTGAACCACTGAGAAAAGCCATGTCTTTCATAGTTGATTATCCCACAATCTTACTTTATTGTGTACAATGTATTCCTAGTTCTCTTTGTTTTATTCAGCATCATTAAAATCTTTTCAGGCCTTTCTAAAATCAGTTTGTTCATCATTTTTATGGAACAATACTATTCCATTATCATCATATATCACAATTTATTCAGACATTCCTCAACTGATGGGCATGTACTCATTTTCAAATTCTTTGCTACCACAAAAAGATTGGCTACAAACATTTTTGCATGTGGATCTTTCCCTCTCCTTTATGATTTCCTTGGAATTCAGACATAGTAGTGGCAGTGTTTGATCAAAGGAAATGCACAGTTTGATAGCCCTTTGTGCATAGTTCCAAATTGCTCTCCAGAATGGTTGGATCAGCTCCCATCTCCACCATAATATCCCAGTTTTCCCATGTCCCCTCCAACATTCATCATTATCATTTCCTATCATCTTAGTCAATCTGAGACATGTAAGGTTGTACCTCAGAGTTATTTTAATTTGCATTTCTCTGATCAATAGGGATTTGGAACATTTCTTAATATGACTATAGATGGCTTTACTTCTATAATCTGAACATTATCTATTCATATTCTTTGAGCATTTATCAATTGCAGAATTACTTGTATTCTTATAAACGTGAAACAGCTTTTTAAATATATTTTTGAAATAAAACTTTTATCAGAAACAGTGGTTATAATTTTCCCCCAGCTTTATTCTTCCCCTTTAATCTTGTTTCTTTTGTTTTTGTTTGTGAAAAACTTTTTTTTATTTAATGTAATCAAAGTTGTGCATTTTGGATTTCATGATATCCTCTAATTCTTTTTTGATCATAAATTCATCCCTTTTACAAAGATCTTATAGATAAATTACCCCTTGCTTTCCTAATTTGCTAATGGCTTCAACTTTTACCCCAAATCATTTGTTCCTTTTCATTTTATTTTGGTGTGGGATGTGAGATGTATGTCTGTGCCTTGTTTTTGACATATTTTCCAGTTTTTCTAGCAATTTTTGTGAAATAGTGACTCCTTATCTCAGAAACTGGAATTTGGGGGTTGATCAAGTACTACTAGATTACTATAGTCATTAATTATTGTGTCCTGTGTGTGCATTTTCTTTAGTGTCTATGCCATTAATAAATCTATACCTGCTTCTGAAAATGATCCATTTGATAATTCCAAGGACATTGATGCCATGAAAAGGGTGTTTCTGGAACTTTGGTAGTTATGGCTGCTGAAAAGGTAAAATGGAGCACCTGAAGAGGAGCTATCAATTAATATCCACAGCAGGGCTCTTCCCCTTGATTGTAATTACAGGGCCAGTTTGGAAGCAGATCCAGACATTAAGGGGTTGGAATTATTGTTTGGTTCTTGAGTCCTATGTCCCTTCCTGGCTTCCCTTGGGTTTGAGGGGAGGTAATATTTAAGGTTCTTATCTGTTGTTTAAAAAACTTGGCATAGTCTATATCATAGGAGGCATTACTATACCTCTCCGGCTGACTTGTCTGTCCTTTTGGCAGCATTTGATCTATAGTAACAGGGGGGAAATGAATGAATTTTTAAAAAGCAATTGTTAAGCATTTCCTATGTGAAAAATATTGTGGTAAGCCTTGGGGATTGAAGAATACTTTTTTGAGGTTTGATGTCTTTTGTTTTTATACCTCCAGTTTCTGTGACATAGAATTGAACTTAGTGGTTATTTAATAAATGCTTGTGAGATTGCATTGAATTGAATTTCATGGACTTAGTACCACTATCAGGACTTTAGATATTTGGATTTTGCAAACTTTATTTTCTAGGGAGATAGAATAGTCATGCAATGGAATTCTATTAGGACTACAATGAAATGGACTAATCCCACACAAGAAAAGGCCTTTGAATTTAGTAACATTTGATTACTGTTAACATCAATCAGAATAACTTCACCAAAGTGGTGAGAGGAGACTTACATGATTGGTAAGCACAAATTTCCATAGCTCCCTTTCTCCAGAAATATTAAATATAGTTCATTTAACATTTATAGCTCTTCACAACTGGATCTCTTTCTACTCTTCTAGTCTCTGTCTATTTCAAACTCTGCATTTCTCATATACAATGCTCTACTTTTCTTCTCACTTAAATTTCCCCATATTTGGAATGCTATCTCTTTGAATTTCAAAATCTTAGAAAACCTGGTTTCTTTTAAGGCTGTAGAAACTCATATTATTTATATGTATTGATAAACAGACAGACAATTACACATGCATATATATAAACATATATATGCATACATGTATATGTACTTCATATATGCAAAGTCATACTCATCTGTATTATATATTATATATATGTATGAATGTATATATGTAAGTGTTCTGTTTTAGGTATGAACTAGTACTTTTATCAATATGAGGAACTTATAATGTAGAAATTTTCTTCACAGATCAAATAGGCAAGTCTTGTATGAACTATAATTTTAGAGAGTATTTTGTATCATTGAGAGATTAAAGAAATTGTAATTGGTTACACACAACCCACAAATGTCAGGATTGATGTAAGGATTTGTAGTGTTTCCTACATAATACACATGTTTTCTTCTTTGAAGTACTGCATCTCTGTGCTGCTGCCTTTACCATGCATCCTTCTTCATGTGCAAATCTTACTAGTTTTTGATTGATTTAGAGGCCTGGTTTTCAGTTTTGGCTCAGATCCTAACTTTTTGACCTATGACAATTTATTTTACCTCTCTGAGTGCCTGTTTTATTTTAATCACTTTCAGCTCTAAAATTCTATGCTGATACACAGAGAAGAAAGACACATATACATAGGTATAGGCCCAACCATGGAAGCATATGAGGTCTGTCCACCAATTGGGAAATACATGATCACCATTCAGAATCTATGGTACAGGCTAAGCTGATGCCAGTGCTGAACATAATTGTTACTTTTTATATTGCATGAGTCAGCAGCAGTACATCTATCAATGCCCAGGACTAAGGAATTGTCTCAGTAGGAAACAAGAACAATAATGTGACCAATTGCTATAAATCCATCAAAAAGCATTCAATGAGAGGTTACTCTGTAATAACATTTTGCTAAGTCAACCCTGTAGTTACAAAGAAAGGTAAAACCATTTATTGCCTTTACAAATCTTATACTTTAATGATGGAGACAATATGCAAATAGCTATGTAAATAAAATATTTATCAGATAAAAAGTAATTTTAGAGGGAAAAATACTAGTACTTGGAAGGAAAAGGAAAGAATTTATACAGGAAGTGAAATATAAGCTGAAGCTCAAAAGAGGCAAGAAAAACAGAGAGCAATGGAGAAATAGAAGGATGGAGGTGAAACTTTCCAATTTTGAGGTACAGGGACTTGAGAATCTTAAACACTCAGAGTGTGTGATCAAAGGAAAAAAAGTAGACAAACAACACAACTCCAAGAAAACTTGAAATCAGGAAAGTCTAAAACAAGGAAACATGTAAATATACAGTATAGAATATGATGGGTACATTGAAACCAAATTTGAATTAGGTAAAATTCAAAGGACATTTTAAAATTCTAGGCCCTCCATTTTCTATCTTGCAAACCTAAACAAGTGTCAGAGCCCTACTTTAGAACTTTATATGTAAATCTTCAAAATGAAAATATTTCAGCTGATAAAGCATCTTTGATGTGGCAAAAAAATTATATTAGGAAATTGGATTTTGTCCCCCAAATTCTGTGAATCTAAATGACTACTTTTCCCAATTACAACACTGCTTTAACTACTCTGATGAGCCTTCAGTCTCCTGGATTCAAGCAGACTGTGGTTCAGGGAAAGGCATACCTGTCAAAGGTAATCAAAAGAATACCAGGAAAGTAGACAAGACATCTATGTGTGAATGATGTCACTAGCTGTGTGGCCTGGGACAAAGCTGTTTCTTTATCTCTAAATTGAAGGAGTTCTACCAAATAATATTTAAAATCTCTTTCCTCTGTAAGTTCTATGTTCCTATGAATAGCTGCCCCTGGAAGGAAAAGAAGGTGACTAAATGAGATTGGATATCTTTCATTGTGATATAACAGATCAGTTTTGGGCTGGCTATTTCAGGATCCTGACATGAGGATGAGAGGCGGGCAATCTCAAACTCAACATATCTAAGGCATAGCTCATTATTTTTTCCTCACCTCATCAACAATATATCTCTTCCAAAAATCTCAATTCCAGACACTCAGGACTTCAGTCTCAATGTCATCCTTGCTTTTCTGTTTCATCTCCCATATCTATTTAGTTACCAAATCTTGGAGTTCTTATTTTTTTCTCTCCACAGTATGTTTCACATATGACCTTCTATCTTTAATCACATAGTCTCTTCTAGTCTCTCATCACACTTCACCTAGACTGTGAAAATAATCTTCAAATGTTCCTCTTTGCTTCACATTTACCCTGGTTCATCTTTCATATAGCTGCCAGTGATCTTCTTGGATCAGTGGTTTGATTACATCAGTGTATTACTCAGGGAACTTCAGTGGCTCCCTGTTAATTCTGTGATTATACATATATCTTTGGCCCTAAAAATCTATCACAACCTAGTTTATCCAATCTAATTATCCATTGATCCAATTCACACAATATGCCATTCAAACTGGGCATCCTACTACTCCTTATATATAGTACACGATTCCAATTTTGGAAGAGAGTGCACTTCTTCTAAGTACAGGGATGCTTAATGAGAAATAAAAAAAATAAATAAATAAACCCCTAAGGGATTTTATTACAAGCCTGATACTTCCATCATGCCTTTATTCTGCTAAAATTGTTCCAGGAAAGATTACAACTAAATACAATTCTGATGAGGAGAGTTGCAGTCCTGTCTTAGATATTAACTACCTAAATGATATCTAAGTTTTGTGAAAGTCTCTGATGAGGTATGTGAGTATGGTTACCTCAATTCAAATTCTATTTATACATCTTACCACCTGAATAACCTTAAGGAAACCAAATGATCTCTCTGAACCTCAGCTTACCCATCTATTAAATAAAGAATAGATAGTTTTTAAGGTCCATTAAAGCTCTCAGTCTATAATTCAATCCTTTATCCTACTCTACATTCTAATAAGAACTGGAGGGCATCTGTTCCCAGCACTGATTTCATACCTTCAAGGTATGTTTATCAGATCAGTGATTATACCCAGCAGCAAAGGACCTTCAGCCTGACCCAAGCTCATTTAAGTCATTTTAGAATAAGAATTTGATATAAGAACACAACACCCAGAGCAAAGCACAGTATCTGGTGAATTCTTTCCCTTGACCACATCACTTTTAGCAAAAAGGAAAACCATAATTCACCATGCCAGGAGTATTTTTGGAAAAGATACACTTCTGGGGCACTCTAAAGGGTATATCTAAATTTTTGTTTGACCTACATCAACACGTAAATCAGGTACTCTTTTGTTCTTCCAAGGTCATTCTTGCCAGTTATATGCCTTCTAATTGGTATTCAGGCTTACCATCAGTCCTTTGAAGATGTAAAACTGTCTTTCTCTTGTTAGATCTTAAGCTTCTTTTAAACCAGAGTGAAGTTTGGGTAACAGAGTTCTAATCACCAAAGACTTCTTTTCGAATATATTTTTTGCTTTCAACTTTTTGTGGGCTTTATATTTTCTTATGAAGAAAGCATAGACAGATTTTAAAATGCACAAGTGAAAAACTACCCATGCTTGCAGACTTCTGATGAATCCAGAAGTACTTGAGTACTGTAAAAATTAGGAAACATTCCTAATTTTTGCCGAGATGTTTGGCAGCTATTTCTGAGACACTCACCATAAAGTATTCATTAATATCCATTGGACAACATGCTGTTACTTATCAGTGAGAACATTTTTGGCAGCCCAAAAAATGGAAACAATGTGGGTCTCCATCAAAAAGAAAATGACTAAGAAAATTATAACATATTGACAGAAATAGACATTGTGATACTATAAAAATTATGAATTTGAGGAATCAGAGAAAGATGATAGAATGGTGAACAGAAGATTTATAAATGTATTTGATTTGGAACTTAACAAAGAAAATGTTATTTCCATGCATATAAAATAAAAGGAATATGTATATACATTTTTTTGCATATGGAACTTCAGATTTCTATTTTGGGTATCTTGACTTTTTTTTTTTTTTTTGCTGAGGCGGTTGGGGTTAAGTGACTTGCCCAGGGTCACACAGCTAGGACGTGTTAAGTGTCTGAGATCAGATTTGAACTCAGGCCCTCCTGACTTCAGGACTGGTGCTCTACCCACTGCTCCACCTAGCTGCCCCAGCTTTCTTTTTAAGTATATAAATTAAGCCAGTGGCTTTCAAAGCTTACATGTTTGTATTTCTTTCTGGCCTTACTTTGGCTCTTTTATTTTTTTTTAAACTTCAATTTTCTTCTTTTTATTTATTTTTTCTTACTAATATTTAATTCTCCTTTAACATTCATACTTCTCATTGGGAAAAAGAGAAGAGAAGAGACACCCCATCCTTATGATAACAAAGGATACCAAGCCAAGAAAATTCTCCCATTGGCTGGTTCTAAAAATGTATACCCAATTCTGGATCTAGAATACATAACTTCTTTATCAAAAGGTGAGTAGCATTTTTCATCTGTTTTTGGGAATCAGAGTTGATTACTGCATTGGTCAGACTAAACTAGTCTTTCAGTTCTTTTTCCTTCTAATGTCATTGTATAAATTATTGTAATTCTTACTTCACTCTTCATAGTTTACACAGCTTTTTTCAGGTCTCTCTGAAATATTCCATGACATCATTTCTTATGATAGAATAGTGTTTCCTTATATGAAAACATCATATCTCATTTAGTTGTTCCTTAATGGCTTAGTATTGTCTTTATTCTCCAGTTCTTTTCTGCAATAAAAAGAAATAATATAAATCTAGAAATATGTAGATCAGTATTTTGTACATGTGGATTACTTTCTTCTTTATTTGATGTTTTGAGACTTACTAGTAAGATCAGAGGGTTTGCAAGGATATAGTGCCTGTTGTGGTTATAGTTCTAAATTGCCTTTGGGAATGGCTAGACAAATGCATAGCTACAACACTGTTCTTTCACATGCCTGTTTTCTTATAATCCCTCCAACAATTGTTGATTTCCTTATTCATCATCTTTTCAAATTAGAGTAAAACCTGAGAGCTGATTCAATTTGCATTTCTTTAGTTATTAATTCCTCCTCCCTCCCATAATTAGGTTTTCTTTCTTTGAAAACTTCCTGTACCTAGCATTTAAATATTTTTGAAGTAGAGTGGGTGAGTAGTAGATTTGGAGGCATTTGGATGAGAGTTTGAATTCCAAGTTTGTCGTTTGGAAGCTTAGACAAATTATGAAATATGTTTCTGAGCTTCAATTTCTTCATCTTCATCTCAAAAATTAATAAAATAGATTAGATTATTTCTATCATTCCTTCCAGCTTTCAATTGATCATAATAATCACAGCTAATATTTATATAGTTCACATTATGTTCCAAGCACTATGCTAAGTACTTGATACACATTTGTGCTAAACCCATTTAATCTTCATAACAATCCAGGGAGGTAGATAATATTATTATGCCAATCTAAAAGATGAGTAAACTGAAACAAATATAGGCAAAGTGACTTCATATAGCTACCAAGGGTCTGAAGCTGAATTTGAACTCAGAACTACCAAACTTCAGCTAATTCTAGAGAACCATTAATCTTAATTCAGAGAACCATTTAGCTGTTCAATTTAGGATGCTATGATCTATTGAAGAAAAGGGAACTAGTAGATACATAGGAGGAAAATGTAGATGCCATAATTACAATACTATAAATGAAAAATAATACTGTATGGTTGCCTAAGTCTGACTGATGAAAAGGTCAATAGGGTTGGCTGGATGGCAATGGGAGGAGTCTTGGGCTGGAGTGGTGGAGGTTGTTCCTTGGGAATGTAGTTTTGCAAAAGTGGTTGGACATAGTTAATATATAAGCTAGTTTGAGCTAATGTATTTTTTTTGTTTTGTTTTGGTAAAGTGCATGAAAAAATCAGAAAAATACATAAAAGGAGGTACCAGTAAAGCTTTAAAAATATTAATAAAAGAGACCTTCACTACCTAAGATAGTCTCATTAAAACATGTTTTATTTTGGTCAGGTCCTGTGATTTCATTTGTTCAAGAAATATGGGATAAAGACACTTCATCTATTAATGTGTATCAACAACTGTTCTACAATATTTTGAAGAGTAATTTATGGTATTTAAAGAATTAACAACTTAACCAGTATCACGCAAGCAGTATTTCTGAGACTTGAATATTATACTGAATATACTGAGCTTCCTCAATGTAGGTTTTCATAGTGAAACAAGGCAAAATATGAAAATGTTAATTTATGAACTTATAAAATTTGTCTCCAACAAAAAATCCTCCCCTTCTTGATATTTATTGTAAATTCCTGGCCAACACTGACCATCTGTCAACTTTTTTAGGGGCCAATATCTTAGTGATTATCTCTTGGAGCTTCAAAAGATAATGATTTGAATATCAAAGGATTAAGAGAGCCCCTTAGGAAAATTGATTTAGGCTTCAAATATTTTTGCAATAGTGACCCTTTTATCATTTTACTATAGAAGTCAAAAGTGATATAATATTGTATTGTGCCCTCTCAATGATTTAGTGAGAAAAATGAGAAAGAATGAATAAAGTTTTTTTAATAAATGTTGAATTTTTACATACATATTATTTAAGAAAAATAAACTTACTTTCACAATTTTATTTTATCAGAGAAAGTCTTATCTCATCATAATATGAAATAGTTACATTATAAAATGACTTCATTCCAGGTCAATCTGCTTATATAATTTTTCTTCAATATTATGTTTATGAAAAATGCTTCATTTTGTGTATCAGTTTAATTAATGACTATAATTACTCTTAATTACTTCACCTTGGGCAATCCCATGTATTAGAAAGAGTTTTGAAACTGGAGACATAAAAGACCCAGCTTTAGTTCCCATCTCCCATATGTACTTTCTATTGGGCCCTGGGTATTATTCTTCTGCCTTTATGCTGAGACATTCATCTATAAAAAATAACATGATCCTTCAGACCTCTGCCTTACAGAATCTTTGTAGAGAATTCAATATTAGCAGTGACATGAATATTCTTTCTATAGGTGTAAATCACTTCCCAAACATATTTTCTCATCTTGTACTATTCTTATTTATATTCAGTCATGGGTTGTCCACAGAGATCCTCCCAATGTGCATGTAGATCTTACAGGATCTTTTATATTTTCAGGGGTACTTCTGTTGCATATCGATTATCTATTACACTTCTGTGACTAATTCACTTCATTCTTTCAGTCTTCTATGTCAAATAACATGACAGTATATAAACTCTAACAGTTTTCAAAATTTAGAAAATCTTTGAATAAAAAGTCGTAGGGATGGGCTGAATATACTGTATGAGGATCAGCCAAGATGGATATGAAAAAGCTCATAACTAAAAGGTTGTCAGAGAGGTGAAAATGCTTTAGAAATGTCAACCAATGAAATGGTGTGAGTAAAGTATTTTGAAAATCTTAAAACCTTATTGAAATATAAACTCCTTAAGGGATTCAACCTTGCCAAATATCTTCTAGATCTTACCTTCACTTCTATTTAGATGGAAGAATATTTTCAACTTTTCAACATAAAAATATATATTATTTCAATTAACAAGCATTTGCCTTCTTTTTCTACCATTTACCATTCTTCTATTACAAAAACGAGAAAAAAAAACACATAAACAAACATGCATAGTCAAGCAAAACAAGTCTCCATTGCCCGTGTCCTAAAATTTTAATTCTAATTTTGCATCCTGACTCTATCATATCTCCCAGCAGGCAGGTAGCATGCTTTATCACTCTGTATTGTGGTTAGTTACTTCATTGATTAGAATCCTTAAATCTTTTAAAATTATTTCATAGCATTCTGATTGTGGCAATGATAAAAACATAAGTTGAAAAGACGAAAATTAAAACATACCATTTACCATAAGCCAGAGAGGTAAACCCCAAAAAGCAAAGAGAGCAAGAGGGAGGAAGAGATCGGAGAGTCAGAGAGACAGACAGACACACATAGAGAAACAGAGACACAGACAAACAGGGAGAGAGATCTGACATGGCCAATGTGGGAATTTGCCTAGTTGAACCATGCATGTCAGCAATGAGAATTTTCTTTCAACAGGAGAGTAATCTTACTGATGATAAATCTGCACCTTCTTCTACCTAGTATCAGAAATATTTTGTTTCCTAGATAGACAAATGCCATAAATGTGGCTACAGTTAACCCTTCCAAATCTGCTTAAAAAACGTTTGTCTCAAGTGTGGGTAGGTGATTCAGTGAATAGAGCACCAGCCCTGAAGTCAGGAGGACCTGAGTTCAAATCTGACCTCAGACACTTAACACTTCTTAGCTGTGTGACTCTGGGCAAGTCACTTAACCCCAATTGCCTCAGGGGAAAAAAAGAACTTTTGTCCTCTCTTTGTATCAGAGAAGAAGTCTTATTTTTTTTCTTTTTCTTTTAGAGGGTATTTCCGGGATTTTTTTTGAAAATTCACATCAAGTATTTGGTCATAGGTTCTGTGTCATTTGTTGTGATTCACATGTTGCCAGTGGCTTCTATGAAATTCTCAAAAAATTCCCATCTAATTTGTTATCCTAATTTGTATATTTGAAACTGTGAAGGAGAAAGTTATAATGTGGAATGAATAATTGTATTTCATATTCTCCCTCCTCCTTTCCAAGTTCTATTGTTCTAATTAAAATAATAATAATAAATAATGATAACTGTTGGTAATTTTAGATATGAGAATTCTGGGGATTTTAGAAAGCATTTATAGGCTATCCTCTGAAAAGCACTATGATTAAAATAATTACACAAAGGCAAAAAAAGAAAAAAAAACATATATAGTCCTGACCAGTAGAAACTTAGAGGTTCATTGTAAATAGATCAGTTAATACAGAATGTTTCAGTCACTGAATAGTAGAATTATCTGTGATTTTTTCTTAAGTAGGGATTTCTATCACTAAGTAGAATACAATCTTTTCTGTTATTTAGTAGATACATCTCAGAGAGCTCCCTGAATGGCAAAAAAGTTAAAATATTAAACCAGGGTCTCACAGAGAGAAACTTCAGAGGCAGTTTTTGCACCTGTTTTCTAACTCCAAGCCTAGTACACTGTTGTTGCTGATCAAACATCCATCAGCAAGAAATTGTTAAAACCCTTATGTTTCATGCAGTGTCCTATATAATGAGAATTCTAAGACAAAAAAAATGCAACAGGTTTTGCCTCGAAGTTATTGTTTTCTATTAAGGAAGGCAATTTGTACATTAATAAGTAGGTATGAATATATACAGAATAAATTCAACGTTATCTGGAACTGATTTACACTTTACCATCTTGCTCCTTGCACATCTAGCTCATCTCTCTTTTTCTCAGTGCAGAAATTCTTGACAATTTAGTTGAATAACTCTTTCTTCCTGCTATCTCCTTCTGTTTTCAAGTCAGCAGCTAAGCTATGATCAAGATGTCCCCCTCCACACAATAACTTCCTTACAGCACTCTGAAGCCAGGGACATTTCTTATGGTTCTTCTCAAGGAGTGCAAGACCCCCAAATAATATCTATGCATGTGTATATAGATATAGATATAATTTAACAATTTCATGCTGATGCATACCTCAAATCAGTTGACTTGGGTACAAACATTTCCTCTGACATTTATTCTCTAGGAATTCAGGGCAAATCATTTAGCTTTTATGTGAATCAGGAAGCTCCCTAGGAGTTATTTATTAATTTCTTAAGCAGAGACATTCTGCAGAAATTCTTAGGGAAGTGGCTCATTAGCTGACAAACTGAAAACTGCAGAGGCACTAAAAGTTCCACCCCTATAGAGCTGTTCTTCTCAATGACATCTTTATTCATATCTAGGTTTCTTTGATGGGAAACTTATCCCAAAGTCATCAGTGGCAGCTTTTGTGGATCAGGAGGCCCAGGTCCAAACATCTAAGGAAAGTTCTTTGCCAACAAGAACAAATAAATTAAGATTATGGAGTTTTTCTTTGAGCACCAGGACTTCTACTACCTAAGCTTTGTAGTTCAGTGGAAATATGCACACAATGGGCTAAAGTTCCACAATTTCTGGATGAAGCTGATGTACCAGATGCAGAACTCCAGGAAGACAGTCTGGCTTCACTCTAAAAACCCCTTGATTCTCATCCTTTACTTTCCCTCCACACCTGGGAGTCTCCCCCTGCCTCTCCACCTAGTCTGCCTTCCTGGGCCATTTACAGTAGTACTTGGTTCCCAACTATGATAAGCAACACTTCACAGGGGGCTTGGCATTCCAGCCTGTGGCTCTCTGCCTTAGAATAGCATCATCTGCAAAGTAGATCCCAGGACACAGAAGTTTGTGCCAGCCTGTGTGTTCGGAGACAGCAGTGGTTCTGACTTTTAATTTGCTGGCCGAGTGACAAAGAACATCCAGTAGGTACCTTGGGAAGAGTTTTGCATTAAGGAAAAGAAGGAGAAAGGTAGTGAACATAGAAGGGAGAAAATAGAGAAAGGAGAGGGAATAGATTCAGATACTACTGGAATTGAGATGAATAATAGGTAGGTCGAAAAGGACATTTTGCTCCTAACTGTCTAATTTGGGCCTACATACATAGATTTATATTTTCAACTGTGAGCATCTCTATTTTATCTCTATCAACCTTTGCATGTTACCTCTCTACTTTATATGGGCATATTTAAAAATACATAAGATTAGCATTATTTTAAAATATTTTAACAGATTTGAGTAAAAGACAGAGAGATAGAAAAAAAGCAGAAGGAAACATGGGAAAAGGAGATGGACAAAGAGACAGTCAAAATAGCAAGACAAAGAAAGGGAAATAGAATAAAGGTTCCCCCCATGCTCATGTTGAGTTTTTTTTTAAAGGGGCAGCAGTGAATTGCTCAAGCATTTTAATCTATTAGAACTTCAAAAAACTGAGTCATGAATTGAGAAAAATATTTAAAAAGAACAATTTGGCTCACTTATTTTACTTATAACCATAAGAGATCGTATGAGACCTTTGAGAATGATTTCTTTTTAAATGTCAATTCAAAATTTGTTTTAAAAAGATATATGTCTAAAAAAAAGATATAGGAGCACATAAAATCCATTAGTACAATGTTTGAAATGAAATTTGAAGTGGAACAGAATGTTACTAAAGTGATCACTGGTATAACTACAATGCTATGTGTTGTCAAAGGAAGCAGCATGGTATAGGGGAAGTAACACACAGACAATCTAGTTCTGACTGCCAATGATTAGTGGGTGATTTTTTTGTCTCTCAGAGTCTCTATTTCCTCAGCTATAAAATGAATTTGGACTAATTTACCTCAAAGCTCAATTTTCAGCTCTGAGATCTGATTCTATGTATTAAAAAAGAACAAAAATTCTTAACTTGAAATTCATGAAGTAATATGTTTAATATTTTGATAACTGTGTTTCAATATTCTTGGGTTTTTTTTGTATTTTATTTTATACATTTAAAAACTATTATTCAGAGAGAGAATGTAATAATCTTCACCAGATTTCCAAAAAGTACATGACAAAGAACTCCTTAAATAAAGCAATATTTGTATTGGTATATAAAAATAATACTAGATATGGAAAAGTGTAAGATCTTTTGAATCACAGCATAAACGTGTTCTTTGCTATGAAAAATTGAATACCCAGGGATATTTCTGGTATATGGACATAAAATTGCAAGTTTAAGTAGTATATGTTTCCAAGCATACCTATTAAGAATACTTGCTCTACTACTGTTCTATGGTACCCTCTGAGAATTAGTCTTAGAGAAGCAAACATAGAAAGGAAGTGTGGGAGAAAAAAAGGAGACAAGGAGAGGTCACTTGTAAACAGCTAGAAAGGAACTGTAGTTTCCCAAAGGTGAGGAATTCCTGGTGATGGAACACACTTCCCCAATGAACATCTGAACAAATCTATACTAAAATTGGTCAATTGATCAATAAATACCTCAAGGCATAAAAATATTCAATAATTTTCTAGAGTAATAGCATCAAGAGCAAAATTTGAATTGAATTCTTCTGACTCCAAGCCGCAGAATTCAATATAGACTGTCTCTGAAGTAAAGTATGTGTTTATACATATCTGCATATATAAATGCTTGTATATGTGTACATTGTCAAAGGAGGCAACATGGCATAGCTTTTATGTATATAAATCTTCATTCTCCCAGAGGTGATCTTTAATAAGTGATAATTCAGAAACACAATTCCTTACACAACCATTTTAAAAGTAACACAAATGGTTAAAATAAGTTGTTGGCATTTATACTATTCTAATTGCTCTTATCCATTATTTTACTTGGACTTCAATCAACCCCAAGAAATGTATATGACAGCTATTAGCCTGGAATACAGACAGGTTTCAATATATCCCTGGTCTGAAATTGAGTGAGTGACAGAACCAGAATAAGAGTCAGTCTTCCTGACTATAAGGCCAATACTCCTTTCTACTCTGCCATGATTATTTTAGTGCAAGATTAAAAGCCAAATGAATGTGTTTTTTTCTGGTCTTAATTTGTTTTGCAAAGGAAAATATTTTCCACCATGTTGTTAGTTGATTCCATGACTTTCCAAAAGAGAAGTGATTTATGCTTTTGAATTTTAATCAGAAATGTGCCTAAATTTGAATTTTGAAATTTATAGGTGTTTTAACCCAATGATAAATCTAACAAAGACAGTGTTATGATATTGTATGAAAGGCATTCAAGATGACATAATTTTATTTTCAAATGAATTATAAACATGCTGAAGGTAATTGTCATACCTTATTTATGATCTATGACAACCTCAAAGCAACTAAAATTGTGATATACTCTGAGGTGATATTTATTATTAAAGGATGGTGTATATCAAAAAGAGAGGTAGCATTTAAATCAACCCCAGTTTAAAGAAAGATTTGTTTTTAAGCCTTAAAAGTTTCAACTTGAGAAAGAATTTCAAATGATAAAGCCCATCATTTCATTACAATTATATAATCATGTGTAATGATGGGAAAAATACAATGGAAAGCCATTTTGAGGAGGAGACAAATTCATGTTACATGAAATGTTGAATTAGGCTTTTACAGAGGCAGTTATGTTTAGTGGGACATAATTAGCAGCAGATTGCATCTGAAAACACAGACTGACAAATATCAGAAGCTCCTACCGATGTCGGCATTCTCTCATGGAACATAGAGTGCAAATGATTTATTATCTCTATATCATTCCTAGTGTTGGTAATCATGTTTACCATCCTTTTACAAATGAAAGACTTGAGGCAAGTAGAGGTTCCCCTACACACACCATATTTTTCAAAGTTCTTTTGATAAGACATATAGTCTGCTTTAATGAAATTGTACATTCTTTAATTTTGACTTCAATAGAGATGAACATCAGAGGAAGTTCTTTCTGATGTAAGTGAAGCATTTTCCACCACTGAAAGAATCTCAAATCTGTAGGAAAAGACCAGCAAGAAAAATGAAATAACTCCAAATTGTTTTGGAATCAAATATTCTATCTATCCACTTGGTCAATAGTTTCTTCAAGGTTACATGTTTTATTTAAGTAGATAATATCTTCCAAGCACTGGGATGAGCTGATCATATTGATAGAAGCAGAAAAATGGACAATCATTGCATTTTAGAAACATTCTAATGAGGAAATCAATACACAAAAGGTAACTAAAATGAAGGAGAATCTTCAAGAAGAAGGTCCCCAACAAGGGGTGGCAAAGAAAGTTTTGTGGAGAAAAGTCAACAGCGTAGTCTGGAGAGGGATGAAAGGAAATAAATACTATTTTTATCCCTCCACTTTACAGATAAAGATATTAAGGTAGATAGAAATTAAGTGACTTACAGCCATGTAGCTATTAAGTATCTAAAGTAGGATTTAGATTGAAGTCTTTCAAGTCTAGAGCTATATAGTCTGTTAGCCACCTTACTGCCTAACATAAGCAGTAACTTCTGCATTTAGTTAATGAAGTTCATATGCAGAGTTCCCCAAATAGACAAAACCATAAACTTTTACACATGCATAAAGATTCTCTCTCTCACTAGCTAGTTAAATTTCGTCATTGATTTAGGGAGTGTGCCTAATAGTTCATTTGGTATCAGATAGACATCTTTCTCTCATCCTTTTCCCTGAGAATGAGTTCTTATACATCGTGCAATTTGATACCAAGTTATAACCATCTTATAGAGCTAAAAATACTTTGAGTAGAAGCTCAGACACTGTGTCAGTAATCTGAGATCTAGGCAAGATCACTTCAAAATGACCTATCACCAACCTCATTTTATAGACATGAAACACACAAAAAAAATAGTCAATCAAGTTAGAACTAAAAGAAAGAGAGACAACGACAGAGACAGAGAGAGACATACAGAGAGAGATTTACATTAATGGAGGGAGTAAACATAGTGGGATGTCACAGATTTATAATCCAATAATTCAGTATCTATATTAAAACATACAGTATGTGTTAGATGTGTGAACACTTTTACATCTCTATATAAAACACATGCATAGGTAGATATTGCAAATGTATAAACTCAAAGATAAGAGAGGAAAAAGAGTCCTGATTTCTTTTGGGGATTTGCAAAATTTTGTATAATCTAATGTATCTCTGAAACAAAGGCTCTGAATTTTTTTTAAATAGGATAAATTATATGACAAATACATTACATGTATACATATCTATAGAGTTATCTTACTGCACCAGAAACATCAGATCTCCTTTTCCTCTTCTTCCAGTGTTATCCCTTTTGTACGTCTAATTTCTTTTTCAGTTTATCATATCATAATAATCATAAAATCACAATAAACATATCATAATAATCATAAAATAACAGTAATCATATCATAATCATAATGTAATAATAGATTCATAAAATCAACCCTCATTCTATAAGTATCTATAACATAAATATAGTTCTCAAGAGTTTTTTTTTCTTGTTACCTTTTTATGTTTCTCTTGTGTTCTGTGTTTGTAGAACAAATTTTTTGTTCAGTTCTGGTCTTTTCAGTAGAAATAGTGGAATAGAAATTCAGGTGAAATTCTCCTATATCATTGAATGACCATCTTCTTCTCTGGAAGAAAATGCTCATTCTAGCTGGGTAACTTATTCTTGGCTGTAATCCAAGTTCCTTTGCCCTTCGG
>JAJPUD010012847.1:6487-47316 GCA_023553655.1 Myrmecobius fasciatus
ATATATCAGATAAAGGAAACACAATGTAAGCAAACATCAATCAAGGAGTATGAGAATGTTGTGTTGTGGTCCACATTTCACATCCCTCTCTCTGGGTGTATATAGTTTTCTTCAGTGAACAATTGGAGGTGGTTTGAAACATTTCATTGTTGAAGAGAGCCATGTCCATCAGAATTGATCTTCATATAGTACTGTTGTTGCCGTGTATAATGATCTCCTGGTTCTGCTCATTTCACTCAGCATCAGTTCATGTAAGTCTCTCCAAGCCTCTCTGAAATCATCTTGCTGGTCATTTCTTACAGAACAATAATATTCCATAATATTCATATACCATATCTCTTAAGATCTTAATAAGTTTGAATGGCGAGTTGATCAGATGACATGGATTTTAATTGAAATAAATATAAGGTTCTGCAAGGGCTAAAACAATTTACTTCACAAATAAGGATTTCTTGAGTTGTATCTATATATGTTCCTTTTTGTCAATTCTTGCTGCTGTGACTTTTTAAAAAATTTGTTATACTTTTAAAAATTGTCTCCATATTTGTATTTATCTTCTGACTCCCACCTATCCAGCCATGTCTTATAACAAAAAATAAACAAGAAAGAGAAAAAAAAAGTCTCACTTGCTTTAACATTGTCTTTAATACAACCCTAACCTTCCAATTAGAAAAAGCTCCAAGTAAAGAAACATATTGTATCCTTATTCATTTATCTAAGAAACATGTAAATCATTAAACCAACAAACAGCCTATAAAATACTGTGCTAGGTATTATGGGGGAATACAAAGAAAACACAAAATGCCCCTTATCCTCAAGAAGTGAATAGGTTACTTAAAAGAGTTTGCAAACAAACAGTTGTATGAGTATTTCCCCCAACTATTGAACAAAGGAAAAGTTATTTCTGGAAAGGGAGGAATCAGGGGAAGCTTCATGAAGAAAGATGACATTTAAATTGGCTCAGAGATCTGTAGGATCTCTACAGAAAGGGAGAGTAGGGTTTCCAAACCGAGGGAACAGCAGTGGAAGGACCCCAGGGGTGGGAAAACTCCATCCCTTCAAGATACTTCTGGAGAGCAGTTACTCTTCCATTTTTCCTGGAAGATTAGAGAATAAGGGGATATGAATAGAATAGAATACAACACAATACGATACAATAGAAAGGATAGGCCATGGTCTAGATGTGGATATCTCTGAATAATAGGCTGAGGAATTTGAACTTGCTTGACAAATGGTAGAACTTCAAGATTTGTGACCAGAGAAATGACTTCAATTAGAAAGGTTATCTGACATTATTTGAAAGATGGGTTTAGAGAGGGGAGACTAGAGACAATGAAAGGCCCTTGCAATAGTCCTGGGAATAAGAATAGGAGTTAGAAATGTAATTCCTTTGGTAAGGCAGCTCCCAAGTGAACAGAGTCCTTCTATGAAGCTGGACGACACTACCTCTGCAACTGAATCTCAAGAGTATTACTGTGAGCATTGAAACTTTAAGTGATAGGGTGAAACAGATAACATATGGTATAGGCAAGACTAGGATCAAAGTCTTCCTGGCTTCAAAGATGTTTCTTTACTATTAGCTAGCATTTATTCAAAATACTGATTATTTTGTTAATCTTCAGATCTGGAAAGATCTTGATAAAGGGACCATGCATTTTTAGGCCATTTAAAAAGAAAATCTGCTTTTTTTATTATTTATTACTTTTATTTTATATTTACTATTTATTTATTACTTATATTATTATTTAGTATCATTTATTACTATTTATTTATTTATCAACTATTGAATACCTTATATACATTCTTTACTTTTTTCTCTTTCATTTATAGCAGTTACCATAAAGCAGAAAAGTGACAAAACAATAAAAAATTAGCATTCAATTATTTTCTCATAATGCTTTTTTTACATTTATTTAAACTAAATTTTTGAGTTCAAATTTTTCCCTTCCTCCATTCCCTCTTTAAGATGGTAAACAATTTGATAAAGATTACATATGTGAAATCATGTAAAACATTATTTTTTCTTTGTTTCCTTGTAGGTAATTCTTTTGTTCTCTGCTGCACATTTTTTTTTGCTTTATTCTTTTTCCCTCTTTCATTCCCCCCCAACCTCTCCCAAGCTGGCTATAATTAAGCACAGATATATTTCACACACACACACACACACACACACACACACACACGGTCCCCCATCCAAATATACATTTGCATCCATCCAAAGACCCAAACACATACACATATATCTCTATATCTATCTATCTGTCATCTATCTATCTATCTATCTATCTATCTATCTATCTATCTATCTATCTATCTATCTATCCTCCTGGTTGTAGTGTTTGTGTATAACTCTTATTTTTTCCAATCCCTGCTAACTCTTATGTTTTAATTCTTGTCCTTAATTTGCCTTGCCATTACTTAACCTCCTCCCACCCATGGATTCCTCCCTTGTCTTCTTCCCCTACCCTTTGCTTCCCTCTGCCCATCGTAGGCCCCTTATTTCTTTTTAACTTTTAGAGGGTGCTAAACATACCTTTCATGATATATATGTGGTGTTGCCTATTTATTCCATTCCTGATGAGTAGGTTTTCAAAACTATGAGTACTTCTCCCCATCTAATGCCTCTATGTGTTTATTCTTCCGTTGCATCTCATTTGTATAAACCTTTCTTTTGAGCTACCTAATTACTGATGTCAGTCTTAAACACATGGTATACATTTCCATGTAAAAAAAAAAAAACAAAACCCAGAAACAACATGTCCATTTTAAGTTCCTTGAAATCCATCTTGGATATTCACTCTTATATGTTAAATTTTTTTTTGAGTTTGGGTTTGGCTGAAAGAAAATCCTGAAAATCTGCAAGTTTATTGAATATCAATTTGTTTTCATTCAATATTATGGATGATTTTGTGGATATGATATTTGTAGCCATAGGCCTTGTTCTTTTGATTGCTAGTATATATGATTCCAGAACCTGTGGTCTTTTATTGTGGCTGCTGATAAGTCCTGTACAATTCTAATTGTAGCTCCACCATATTTGATTTGTTTTATTCTTGTTTCTTGCAAAATTTTCTCTTTGATATGGAGGTTTCAAAATTTGACAGTAATATTCCTATGTGTTTTTTTTTTTTACAAAGTATGTCTTTGAAATAATGATTGGTGGATTTTTTCTATTTCTACTTTCCCCTCATATTCTCAGCACAGGACAATTTTCTTGCATTGATTATTTCTTGCATTATTTTGTCAAAGTTCTTTTTTTGGTCACAGCTTTTAGATAATCCAATTATCTTATATTTTCTCTTATTGATCTATTCTCCAGATGTGTTGTTTTTCAATAAAATGTTTCACATTCTGTTTAATTTTTTTTGTTTTTTATAGTCTATTTTGTTATTTCTTGGTCTTTTATAATTTTACTGACTTCTCCTTGCCCAAGTATAATTTTTAAACTTATTTTCTTCTTTGAGATTCTGTATCTCCTTTTCTAGTTGGCTAACATCTTTTCCCCCACTGTCTTCTTGTTTTTCTTGGATGCTTTTTATTTTTATTTTTTCCTCAGTGTCTCTCATTTGATTTTAAGTTCTTTTTTGAGTTCTTCTATAAATTTCCTATCTTTTGGGGTAGAAGAAGCATTTTTATTTGTGTCCTCCTCTGAAGATGAACCCTGGCCCTTCCTTGTTTTCATAGTAATCTATAATTGGGATCTTTCTTCTTTGCCACTTCATTTTTTTAAAAATGAGAAGTATTAATGTAAGCACCTTTAATTTTGGGATGAGGGAATGGTGCTTCTAGCTTCACTTTAGCTCTCTGTTCTGACCTGGAACCTCAAAACAAAATCTCCACTCTCCTGTAAGTGCCTGCATACAGCAGTGTCCCTGCCCCACTGCCTTTGCAGTCCCTGTGTGTGCTGATTGCTTCTCATCCAGCATCATTTCTGTAGCATAGCTGGGCATGGCATTACTGATCAGCCAAGATTCCTCAGTCTTCCTGGACTTTTACTCCCCACTCCACACACAATTCAAGAAGCAAAAGTTTCTGTGGTTCTTGCTGTGGTTTCAACCAAACCCAGCCTGCCCAAGGGTCCCCACTTGGTGTGTCTATGGAGATAGCCTGGAAGTGTTTGCACTTCACACTGGCTAATCTCCAGTCTGGGGGGGTCTTTCTTTTAGTCTTCTTGGATTGTGCCATGAGGTCTCCTGTTTTGTACCAAATCTTAATCTTTCACTACTCTATGTTTTCCCTAAGTCTCAAAGTTGTTCTCTTTATGGGGGAAACCTGGAGCTCTTGAAATTTACTGACCTACTCTGCCAATCTTCATAGAATCCTCTCCAATCATGCAAAACATACTTCCATATTAGTCATATGAAAGAAGAAATGGACCAAAAAGACCCAAACCCCCAAAATGAAAAAAAAAAATAAAGTGAAAACAGTACATCATTTAATTATGAACTCTTTTTGGTATATAAAATAACAAGTTTTATTAATGTATAGGATCATTTCATTGCTTCAAAGTCTTTCCTCTGACTGAAATTTTTGACAGGCAAAACCTTTAGTAACATTTTTGCCTGGAAGACAGAGAAGTGTTTAGAGCACTGATATCAAAAACTTTTATAATGGAAAATGGATAAATTATAGATCTAAATGGATAAATAATAGATCTAAATGAATTGGAAGTCCAGTTTCTGCAAGATCATGGTAAATCTAGCTACTGTTAAAAGAGGATAAGGTATCAAAGCTATTTTAAGCTATTCAGGGCTTTAGTAGAAATTGTTGCTGGCATCTCTGTAACAGCAATTTTGTGGTGTATAAAAAGTGCTTGTGAAAGAAAAATGGTAGAAACTATTTCTGGAAAGTTTCATTTTAGGGGTCAAGACAATCTAAGTTCAACTTGTGACATATTGGCTTTGTGATTCAGGTCAAGTCTCTTAAAATCTCAGGCAATTCTCTCTCTCTTTTTTATTATTAAAACTTTTTATTTGCAAAACACATGTACGGTTAATTCTTCAACATTAACCCTTACAAAGCTTTCTATTACAAATTTTCCCCCCTACTCCCCACCCCTTCCCTAGATGGCAGGATATCCACTACATGTTAATTATGTTAAAATACTTGACAAATTGAAAATATATATATTTCCACACATCATTTTTGTGCAAGAAAAATCATATCTACAAGAAAGAAAAATCAGAGAAAGGAAACACAATGCAAGCAAACATCAATAAAGAGCATGAAAATGTTAAGCTGTGGTCCACATTTCACATCCCTCTCTCTGGGTGTATATGGCTTTCTTCACTAAACAATTGGAAGTGGTTTGAAACATTTCATTGTTGAAGAGAGCCATGTCCATCAGAATAGATCATCATATAGTATTGTTGTTGCTGTGTATAATGATCTCCTGGTTCTGCTAATTTCACTCAGCATCAGTTCTCAGGCAATTCTCAAATATAAATTGTCAATATTGGTGGAAGGAGTTTTCTAATTGGGAGGTCTCTATATTGGCAAAATCACAGATTTTTGCTAAAAAAAAATAAAAAAACCCTGCATAATTAAACTATTATTATTTCTGTGTTCTACCCACAAACTGAGGGCTTTGGGAATTTAAAAGAATGGTTGAACTAAACAAAACAAGACAAACAAAACAAAAAACTGCAACCAAAAAACAATTTGGATAAAAGCAGTAGTGTGTTTGAACCAGTTCTAACTGGTCTTGAGAGTCAGTTGCTGTTTTTCATTGTGAGCCTCTATACCTCAAAAATTTATTTAACAGTACATATCAGGACTTAATCCTTGATTTATTTTTGTTGTAGATTTTCTAGAGTTAAGGTAGTGTTATTACAAATTAAATTTTAAAATATGACATTTTCTTTCTTTATAGAATTGATTGTTAAATGTTTTCAGCATAATCTTAGCAATATCATCTTTTGAGAGAAATCTCTTCGTTTCCAACTACTCAGCATCTAACACAGTGCTTGACAAGAGGTAGGAACTTGATAAATGATTGCTAATTAAAATACTTAAAATAATTTTATTTATTAAAATAATTAAAATATGTAAAATAATTAAAATAAATATATGATGTAGTATATATATTTTTGGTTGTTGTTTAATCATTTTCAGTCATGCCTGGTTCTTCGTGTCTCCATTTGAAGTTTTCTTGACAAAGTTTCTGGAGTAGTTTTTCATTTTCTCCTCCAGTTCATTTTACATATGGGGAAACTGAGGTCAATAGAGTTAAGTGATTTGCCCAGAGTCACACAGCTAGTAAATGTCCGAGATTATATTGAATTTAGGAAGTTGAGTTTTTCTGACTCCAGGCTTAGAAATCTATCCGCGCTACACATAATAATACAAAGAGGGAAAGGAAGAGGGGAAAAAATGGGGATAATTAATTCTACACCTACATGGAGAGAAAATATAATCCATTGTTTCTTAATGGAACAATATAAATGAATTCATTTTAAAGTTCTTTTTTGGATATTTAGCCTGTTTTTTAACACAGGACACAGGAATTTAAACTTTGAAATTTCAAAAGCTAAGAAAATAATATTCCTTCCCCCCACTTTTCTTCTCATTTAAAAATGTTCACACCTGCAGGCTATAACATGAAAAGCTGTTTCTGATATATTTTCTTTCTAAATTTTTACTTAAAGTTCTTTGGTTTTTTTTTTTTTCTCTATTTTATAGGATTACAGACTTTGAACTGAAAGGGATTTTTGAGATTCTCATCTTCTAAATAAAGAAGCAGACTCCCTGAGAGGCCAAGGGACTTCTCAAATCACTCAGATAGAATGTTACAGAGCCACATTTTGAACTCATACTCTTTACCTACAGACCAATAGGCCGTTCCATCTCTATCCTCCCTCTCCGCGCCCCTCCCCCCAAATAAACCATCACCACCATACCATGCTTCCTTCTTTGTCTCCTTCTATATGTCATAATATGTTAAGGACAGTGATGATATTTTGTAGTCTTGTATATTTAGGCAGAAGAGCTGTAGTTTTCAAAATAAGGGAATCATTTTGTCATTGAGCCATCTCCAACTTTCTGTTTACAGATTTTTGCAAACAGAATCTCATTAACAGTGACATTTAATTCACAGTTATTGCCTATGTTAACCCACTATTTATCTTTCCATCTTCTAATAATATTTGTTTAGGTCCCTCTCCCACAGAACAAAAATATTTAAAATCTCCAAAGGATTTGATATATACCGTGTGTACCATGTTTCTTTTTTCTTTAAGAGGTTGTTGTCTTTTTGAGGAAGCATATGGTTGTTGGCATGTTATCATGCCCATAGATTGTAACCTCTTTAAGAGCAGGTGCTGTTTTTTGCCTTTCTTTCTATCCCCAGCCCTTAGCACAATGCCTAACATATGGTAAAGGCTTACTAATGCTAGTTGATTGATGGAGTAATAATGGTGCTAAAGAAAGCAAAAATAGACGGATCAGCTAAATTAGACAAAATACAGAAGATGCCAATGTTAGAGGAAACATAAAGGTTAAAAAATTCAGAAATCCCTTCTCAAGATGTCTGCAAGCTGGAGCTTGCTTGAATCTGGAGCTGAATTCAGATCTTACCTACTTTTTTAGCTATGCGACTGAGCAAGTCATCCTTCTTTGACTCATATTCCACATCTGTGAAATAGGGATAATAATAAAAGCAACCTTGCAGAGGTATTATGAAGCTCAAATAAGATAAAATATATAAAACATTTTGTAAAACCTTAAAATATTATATAAATATGAATGATTATTATTATTGTCATTAATGATAGACCAGAGACTTGGGAAATATCCTAAATTTTATTGTTACTAAACAGATGATAAATACCTACTCAAATACTTACTTTCCTATCTTTGCAAGAAATATGAAAATAGTATATACATATATACATATATATGCAAAAATGAAAAAAAATATATGTATATATCATATACATATCTACATATATATGTATATATATATGAATAAGAACATCCTTGATAAAGGTATGGGAAAGGAGTAGACTGATTTTGCAATTGATAACATCTATTTCTCATTATTTGTCTTGTCCTCTTTCAGCCAATCTAGCCTACTCATACTCTTTCCCAAAGTTGGTCTTCTTTCTACCTCACCTGTACTCATGGGCAGATTGGTCCCCATACCTGAAAGGTACTCTCTCCCTACCTCCATCTATTTGAATCCTTAGTTTCTTTTAGGATTCAACTCAATTACTACTTCCCACAGGAAGCCTCTTCTACTCCAAGTTTTAATTATTCACTCTCACTTAAAATCATCTCATATTTTCTTATTGGTACATATGTTTTCCTTTTGAAGGCAGAAACAAGTTTATTTTTTGACTTTATGTCCTCATCTATTTTGTCTTGTCCAGAGTAGGTGCTTGTTGGTGTTTGTTCAAATGAATTGTTGAATCCAAGGAACATCTGGATCTTTCCAGCTGGGTCTATCTCTAACTTCTATATTCAACCTATGATTTTATTCTTCAAAATTCAGTTTTTGATTAGGACAAAAATGAATGAATTTTCCATTCAGCTTTTACTCCCACTTAAAGGGTGATTTGATTTTGTTGGATGCATATTTATTGCTTATCTTTGAATTCCATGAAAACATGCTCTTTTCATTAGGAATATCTCAGTATCACAGACATAATGCAAATAAGCACTAATCTCCAAACTCTCAATTTTGAGCAGTTATATCATGAGTGACAGAATAATCAACACTATTTATAAAACAGAGAATTCTTATAAAATATATCTTAGGGTAACTTCTTGTAACTGAAATTTATGGTGGTTATAAAACATGATAATGCTCACATTTCTCTCTCCCTGTTAAAAATATAGTTAGTGGAGAATGGGAAGAGATCAATTTTCCAAACAATGAAAACTATTGAGAACATTATGGAAAGTTATCATTTCAATTGACATGCAATCATCTTGTCATGCATATGAGCTGGATGGTGCTACATATAGCCTCTAGAGAGAATGAGGTTCCTTTAGTACTTTTAAATGTTTTATAAAATTATTACTTCTGAAGTTCTATTTACTTGCATTGTACTGTTGGTCTATTTCCTCTTGTCATGAAACTTTGGAAGCTTGATTAGAGACCTGTCATTGATGACTTCCTTGAAGAATGCCCAGTGAAAGGAGTCTTATATGATAGGGACCTCCAGAACCATCAAATAGCAAAACCATTGCTGAAATAACACTTTATAGTAGCCTATTCTTCTGAAATCTGGAGAAATATAAAGTAATACTTTTCTAAAACTAGATCCCTTAGATCAGGGATACATACAGTGATCGTGATTCATTTCTATATTCAAAACACTTTACAGGAAGCAAAAGCATAATTTCTTTGTGGTTTTCCTTTGTTCTAATTGAATAACATACAAATTGGATGGGAGCCACATAAAGTATTTTTTTCCCTCTGTTTGCAGCTTACAACTTTATCATAGAAAATCCAAGGACATACTAAGTACCCCAACTCAGGGAATGGCACTGACATTCTAAATTATACCTTGTCACCTTCCAAAAAGCAATAAATGTTTTTTCATCATTAATAATCATAGCATGGAACAAGTGGCATTCCACAGCTATGATTTTCTAAACCCACTGCTATATAGTTTTTTTCTGTTTATGATGTGAAATACAGAATTGAGAGTCTAGTCTACTCCATTGTATTCACTGATGGCACTGAACTATAGGGCTAACTCTTTGGATTTTACTTTAAAAGAAGAATTAATTAGAAAAAGAGGTCTCCCAAATTTAATGAAGTTTAACTGAGATAAATGTCAGCTATATCTTTATAATTCCAAAGCAACTGGTAAGAAGTGAAAAAAATTAAATAATTTTCAAATTTAAAAGGTGTGAATTGTGTTTGTAATAAAGATGTGTGATGGTAAGATTGATCCTACTTAAATTTAGGTAAATGAAATAAAATTTAGAGCCATTCAAAAAATAACATAATCTGAAAGTCTTATTGGTAATACAAAAGTAAGGATCTATTGGTTAAAAAAAAAAGTAAGGATTTCCTACCCTGATTATACATCTATGCATGAGGCATTTGTGATTTCATCAGTGTGGCATAAAACATAGTGTAATATATCAATGAATTTTAATACTGGGTTTCCTAAGTGCAATATTCTATCTGCTATCCCATACCATCTCTTATTCTAAATATATTTCAAAATAACAATGTTAGAAATACACTCTTGCCACTGAAAATAAGATATTGAGGACAATTTATTTAAGAAGTCTTAAGGAATCCTCTTAACATTGCTGGCCAGAAGTGGGCCCCACTCCTCTTTGGGACAGGGAGCCCCTGAGTACAGAAGTGGGAGAACCTTTATACTTGCTAGTTTGGGAGAGTCCCTCCCTTCAGAGAATGGATTGGTCCTGTTTCTTTCGGATTGCAATCTTTCGGATATACACACTACATGTTTTCCCTAAAAATGCATAAACATGCTCCTCCTCCCTCATCATACATCCCATGTTCAAAAATGGCAGAAAACTCTTCCTATTGAGTCCTTCTGATTGGCTGAATATACCTGTGTCTTGCTAGCTCCTTAATTCCTTCTTTGCCAAGGTTTCTATTGATCACTTAATTGTTCTGTGGAATCTTAATCTTCATTAACTTCTCACATTCTGAAAACCTCTTGGTCTATGCATGGTACCCACTATCCCACACTACCTCAAAACTTGCACTTGAACACTGGAAATCCAGCTTTTTAGCATTTCTTACAACCATGAAATGAATATGGTTATGAGTCTTCAGACATTGTGAAATTTGATTTGATGGCATTAAAGTCAAGAAAGTCATGGAATCTATTTACTTTGCATAACTCAGAATGGATTGTTCTAGAATGGAAAGGTCTCAATGGATCTATCTTATTTTCTGAACTAGTGTGGAACCCATTTGTTCAATCCCTAGACCCCATTGGTCTAAACACAAACATCTTAGTCATAGGATTTAGGAGTGGGAAACAACTTTAGAATTCAACTATAATTGCTTCTTATTATCCAGGTGAAAAGATTGATGTAGAAAAGCTGCATCTTGCCCAGCATGACACAAATACAAAGCAGCAGTACCAGAATTTAATTCTAGCTTCTCTGACTGCATATTCTCCATGCTGTAACTCCCCAGGTAAGTAGTTTTTGTTCATTTTGTTCATTCTTGATATACAAAGATTTCTAAGAACTACTTTATTTCCTGATTGCTTTTCTAGGAAGATCAGCACATTAGCAGAGCATTCTGAAAACCACAGAGATTAGGTAGATCCGTTATCACTGCAGCTCAGCTGCAACCAGAACCCTTTCTGCCTCCTTTCTCTGTCATTTTTCTCCTTTGTTTGTTTTGGTGCTTACAGAATGAAAAGAGGTCCAGGGTTACATTTGCATTGCTTTCTCAAAAGTTAGGATTTTCCACTCGCTTTTGATCCTTGAACTCCTTGACTTTCAGTAAAGCCTTCCATACTCCATTCTCTATTTAAGGAAATAAATACTAGAGTTTACTATTCATATGCACCTAAAAATAAAATAATAAAATTTGTAGCTTTGTGAGCAAGTTAGCAGTGATGGAGCATGCTTTTCTAAGAGTACTCCAAACATTTACAATTTCATGGTTTGGAAATTAATTTAAATATTAAAATAAATATATTAACTAGGTCTCTTCAAAAAGCTTTTTGTATCACCAATTTGGCAACTTCTGCCCTAAGCAACAGCTAAACAAAGCTTTTTGGGCAGCTGGATTTGCTAGGACACTCATTCAGATAAGTGACTTCCCTTGTTCCCATTTGGTTAATGGCACCCTTTGGGCTTTCTTTGCATTAAAAGGGAGGAGAGTATCTTTGTGGTGAGTAGATTGCAATTTACCGACAAAAGGGAGCTATAGAGAGGCATGAGCTGGCAGCAACATTGTGTCCTCCTTTGTTGCTAACTCGAGCTGTGTGCTGTTTCTCAAGTATAGTTGACATCTTGAAATGTGCACTATTGAGATATGACTGCAAAAAGTAAGACATGCTAGTCTGTGGAGATATATGAATTACATGCTGTAAGAATTGGATTTTACGCATTAGGCAGTAGAAAGCTACCTGAGGTTTCTAGCAAGAGGAATAGGAAAAAATGAGCCAGGTAAAACAGACTGGAAGCTTATCAAAAACAGTAAGTGTTATTTAGCAACTGAAATCACATAGATATTGCAGACAAGAACTTGATATTTGAAGTTAATTAATCGAGGCTACTTTACAGAAGCTTCCTAATGCATCCAGTACTATAAAGACCTATGACAATTAAGGGACTCTGCTCATTCTTCTTAACAGGTTTCTTAGGGAAGGTTCTGAGTATTTTTTTTTTTTTATCACAAGCAAGCTCCTCATGGGGTCAAACTTTAAGGGAGTTGTCACCTTGAATTGTTTCATAATTATTCATGGACTCTGTGTGTGTGTGAGTGCATGTGCGTGGGTGTGTGTGTATTGTGTTTGCATGTGCATACACATATGAACATATAGCTGAGTTTGTCCTCATCGTATCCATCCACAAATTCTCTGTACTTCAGTGAAAGAAGTGATTATTTCTCTCTATTTGATAACTAATTATTGATTCCCCCCCCCATTTTCTATTTTTTTTCATTCAGAAATCAGTGTGCGGAAATTTTGCTCAAATACCTACTCCCCACCCCAACAAGATAAGTCTAATCAAAGATAGTAAGAAAAGTCCAAGTTTGGGTGAATAGGTGGATTTCTGCCCATTGTGTTTACTTAGACTCTGGGAAAAAGTGGGTTCTTCCTTTTGTTAGACCAGTAATATGAAAATTGATAAATCTGATAAAGATTTAGGTGGCCAATACCACTTATCTCAAGATTCTCACCAGAATAAGCCCACTTTTTATTATAATATTCTTTCATTAATTGTTAACCAATAAGAGTTGATTGACATTTTCAGGAATATCCACTTTTCCAAGGGCATATAAATTGTGAGCCCATAGTAATGATTTGTTTTTGGCATTTGAGAATGTCAGTGATTCATTTATATTGGTAATATGTCAGCATTATTAGTAAAATTTCAAATTACCTAGACATGATATCTTTCAAAATTTTTTTTAACACCACAGCAGAACTCCATTATTGATTTACATTGCCCTATATCAAGCTGGTAAGAAATGGAAGCAAGTCTGAGAGGCTCACTAGAATCCAAAAGAGGATAAGTGATAGTAATTTCTTGTTTGCTAGCTTCCATTTTAACTGATGCACAGGGGCTTTAAAGGTATGAGGATCTATCTACCCCTTTGACCTTCTTAGAATGTACAATTTGATCTAGACATAGAAAGCATCACAGGTTCATAGGTAGTATCAAGATTTTAAGCATGAGCAACTGAATGATTGTGTAATGGAAAGAAATATATATCCCATGACACTTTTTTAATTCAGAAAAAGTGACCAAGAGGTCAATCAAATAATAAAATCCATGAATTTGATATTACTTAAAATCAATTGATTTTTTTTACTTTCAAAATGATTTTGTTGATTTTGCTTGCTTCAAGACTTACCTTCTCACTCCTCACCCCATCCACTATTAGTATTATCTCCTTAAATATTAAAATATATATTTTATGCTTCTTTAATATATATACATATATTATAATACATTTCTTTGTATGTATGTTTTATCCTTTTCTATATGTCTAACTTCTTAGTGTCTGTCCAATATGGACTGCTTCCACTTTTTGTCATCTTTGTTAATTTGCAAGATGTGAGGCAAAGTCTCAGAACTATTTAAATTTGTTTTTCCCTTACCACTGGTACATGTTTCAATTGTTCATTTATAGTTTGCATTTTTATTTTGAAAATTATTTATGGGTTAGCTAGTTGGTGTGGTGGATAGAGTATCAGCTGTGAAGTCAGGAGGACCTGAGTTCAAATCTGGCCTCAGACACCTGACACTTCCTGGCTGGTTGACCCTGGGCAAGTCACTTAACCCCAATTGCCTCAGGAAAAACAAAAGAAAAGAAAAAAAAATATTTATTGTTACATCTCACGCTTGGGTATGGTACTTGGCCCTATATTTTGAATTAGTAATCTATCAAATGTCTTGTACAATAATTTTTCTACTCTTATATCCCATTTCTCCCCAAATCAGCTCTTTCATTTCAGTGTAATGTATTTATACTTCACCTAGATCTTTGTTTCTGTGACTTCATGTCTAAGTCTTCTTCACAGAATAAGTCTTTGAAAATATTGAGATATCCAGACTAAAATTTTCCAGTTTTTTTGATAAATTCTTATATAATAAAAATTTCAGTATGATCAACTTTCCCTCTTTCTTCTAGAATATGATATTTAGTCATTTCCATTTCTGAGAAAGTGATAAAAGAATTCATATCTCCCACAATTGAGTAATTAAGAGAAAATAGAGTAATGCTGCTATTCTGTATAAGTCCAATGAATCCAGTCCAATAAACATTTTATGAGCTCCTTCTGTTAGGCACCATACTAAGTGCATAGATATATAATAAAAAGAAAGATAGTTCCTTATGTTACAACCTGATTGAGGGTGGATTGGGGAGGGAAACAACATATGAAAGGGGTTGAAAAGTAGGGTGGGAAGAAAGAAGAGAGACCAGGGATTATCTGGGATTTTTGGGAACAGTTAAAATCAAGCAGAGCAGTGGATGCACAGCAGAGCAAGCTGCAAACATCAATTTCTGTCTTACTTTGAGGAAGGATGAATCCTCAATCAGAGAGGAGAAGAGGCTGTGGGAAGTTGTGGTGATGAGTTTAATCTAGGGGAGAGGCATCTTATTCTGTGAAATTGGAACCAAGAAGAATAGCAGATACTGAGTGGAGTGGTAACTGTGCCTATGTAACATTTAAAAGTGAACATTTTTTTTTTATTGTTGTTAATTCTACCCATTAGTATTTGAGACACAGGCATTGAGTAATCAAACAAAGCTTCCCAATAATATCCAACAAACATAACTGACCTGAATCAAGGGTGAATTCTTTATAAGGCCAAAGAGCTGAAAAAATCCTTGATTTCTTGAGCCCTTGATTTGAAAAGATATATTTTTTGAACCCAAATTATTGTTACTTGTGTACAAAACTATAAAGTTCATTGGAGAAAAAAATATTTTCAACTTTTTTTTAATTCACTGAAATTTTGTATTTGGTCCTCTGAATTGTCTCATAATTTTAATTTAATTAATATATCTTAGTTATTATGTTTGAATCTACATTGAATCTACATTATTTCTTTCCCTAAGATATGGATTCTTTAAAATGGTGATAAGGTAAAAATATTTTTAAAAAACCTTTTAATAATGTAACAAATTTGAATGTTAAAATAAAATATACTTGGAAAATAAAAATAAGCTTCTCTCTTACCTATTTGCCTTTTCTTTTTGTTGCTTATAATCTCTAGAACCATACTGACCAATCCTATATTATAAAAGCTAAATATATGACATTCAAAGCCCCAAGAGGATAATTGTTGTTCAGTTTTCTGTGTCTCATTCTTTGTAATCCCATGGACTATATTATCTATGATGTTTTCTTGACAAAAAATACTAAAATGGTTTGCCATTGGTTTCTTCAGTGGTTTCAGGTAAAAGAATTATGTGATTTACCCAGGGTCACACAGTTAGTAAGTGTCTGATGCCAGATCTGAAGTCAGGTCTTCTTGATTCAAGCTAGCACTATCTACTGAGCTACCTAGCTGCTTCCTACGAGTATGCCAGGAAAATGTAAATTTATGATTGATCTTCTACATCAGCAGTTGACTAAAGACTGAATAATAAAATCTATCTTTTGATACTTTTAATGTTGAGAGGTACCATGGAGTAGCAGAAATAGAGGAGGCCTGGAAGTCAGAAGGACTTTTATTTCAGTCTCACCTCTTATTCAGGCTGGTTACATGAACCTGACTCCAGGTAAATCATTTCATCTGTTTCCATGTCTAAGGCACCACTTTAAAACCCTTACATCCTAGTAAAAGCATTGAGTGAAATTGGTAAATTAAAGCCCTTACCCAAAGCTCCCTACACTGATGAAATAACGATTTGATTTTAAAAAAATCTTTTGATTCAATCAGTGTATTTAAATTAGCTGTTGAATCTGCTCAGTGGCATGTTTATATCAAAGTGAATTCCCTAGACTAATAACATGCATTATAAAGATACTTCATTTTAAAATAAGATCTTCTAAAAGTAGACAAGGGTTTTAATTGTATTCTCTTAGTTTCAAACCACTTTGATGAAATATTTTTCTACTTTATTTCTTTAGAAGCTCCTGCTATAATAATCACCTATTTTTTTCACATGTGGTCCAGAGAAGTTTTGAGACACATTCCCTTATTAGCAACATAAAAGGAGCAAAGAAATGGACAAATATTCTTTTTCTTGACATCATAATTGGAAGCTCACTGGTACTGAGGCCATATGAATGATCCATATACTTTCACAATTTTATTTGTTCATTGAATTTTCTCCTTGTCCTTTATGGATGGAAGATATGGTTAATGGTATAAGTGAGAATAGATTCAGATCACAAGACTGAGCTAATACATTGTGTTTTCTCACTGAAGTAGAAGATTGACCTTTTCTTTCTTTCCCTAAGTCTCAAATATCTATTTTAATACTACTAAATATAAATAAGCAGAGCCCAGAAAACCATCACTTTCAGTTCTAAGAAATATTAATGCTTTGTACTTGGCTTAAAACATGAAAGTGTATTAAAACTTTAACTCTTCTAAATTCTCCAAGTTAGTAATTAAGATACTGATTTTAAAAAATAATCAACTAAGGTGGATATTTTATTGATATTTACAATAAAGGCATTGTGGAAGTATTGTTATCATACACTTACATTGTTGTGATTATTTGTCTTTCTTTCTTGAAGAGCACGATGACATAGGGAGGGGATGTCATAATATGGAAGTGAAATGGATTTAAGTGAGGGAGGGCTCAGAAACAATTGCTATTTACATTCTCTGTGAAGTAATTAGGACCCAAACAGTGACCGAGTGGAGCTTGACCTGGGACCTATTGTTGGCCAGTCACTTATATAGCTTCTTTTTCAAAGCATAGGTATCTTGTTTGATACAAAAATTCTAAAGGAAGCTATGGTAGCTGTTCTATAAATTCATAGGTCAGAAAATTTGAACACTATAGATTAAATTTATCTAAGGTTACACAAGGATTGGCTTCACAATGCCGAGATTAGAATCCAGGTCTCTGGATATCTAGCTCTGTACTCTAAAACCGTTCCATATTTATTCCTTGAAATTTCACTCTTATTTGGATATGGTGATGCAAGCCTATAATTCTTTCTGCTGGGAGTGGCTAAAGGTGGTAGAACACTTGAACTCAAGAATTCTGATCTCTGATAGGCCAAGCCTATGTTGAAATTTTCATCCAAGAGGGGAGTAGGAAGGAGAGATGCAAAATGTCTCAGAAGATGCAAGCCTGTTTAGGACAGAGTAGTTTAAAGCTCTGGTGCCAATAAGTAATGAGATCACAACTATTAGTAATTGCACTCCCATTTTGGGCAAGTTAGGGAGATTGTCTCAAAAATAAACATAAAAAAGAAACCAAAAAATAAACCAACTGAGCCCTAAACTACAATTTTTTTTTGACAGATAAGCCCAGTCATGTAATATCTTCCTGCCAGAGAAACCTCAGACTAATTTGCCTCAACTTTCTTTTCTGACTGGGGAGGAAAAACCATCATAAAGTCATGGGAGATCACATTTCATATGGAAGCAAAAGGAAAATTTTAAAGAAAGGCTCCATGTAGAAGAAACAACTTGATATGCATCGTGAAGCAAAGTTGAAGAAGTACATTAAATGTATGGGGACTAGTTTACTAAAAGCCAGAAATGGTAACTGGAATGTCATTTATGAACAGTTATGAACATCATTTTGATTATACCAAAGTGCTAGAGTTGTAAAGGTCTTTAAGTATCAGGGAAGGTTATATTTTGCCCTAGAAGTAATAAGGAACCATTGGTGTGCTAGGTTTCCCTACTTCTCCAAATGATTAGTATAGAGATTTTGCCATGAAATCATTCTTAATCATATGTTAAAGAATTGGCTAAAATATCCTATTAAATGGATATAATTATGTTCTTTTGGGGCAGTATAGGCCAAAGTGCTCTATGATCCTAGGATTATTCTGTCTCCAGTGCTCTCAGAGTTCAATAATCAATTAATGGCTTGGACCCCATAGAATAAAAGGAGAAAGAAAATCTAGGCCACAGTCCCACATTTCTCATAATTTTCTTCTTAGCCTCCTCACTCCTGCTCCTTTATAGTTATCTTTTTAACTGGTCTCAAAAGCCATCTTCCCATAGCTGACCTAGCCATCACATGCTTAATTTGTCCACTGATTAGCCTAAGCTATTATTAGTTTTCCAACAGTAGGTGAACAGTAAAATGAAACGAGAAAGCTTGGTTTTAATACTTCTCTATTACCATCTTAAGTAAAGGAGGATTTCAGTCACAACCACACAATTAATAAGACATTTTGAAATATAGAAAATCAATTCTCTTTCATTATTGATATAATTTCCAAGCATTTTAGGGGAAAGGAAACAAAGTTTCCCTTTCTTACAGTGACAATAATAATTTACAATAAAAGAATATAATTATTGAAACCCATTTCAAGCCCATCATTAGGGAGGGGACAGAAATTATGGAATGATTTTCTTCTTTCATTTTGCATGATTATTTTTTATGAAAGTCTGTGTTTTTATAGTAATCTTAGTGAACCTGTTTTTTTTTAAATGGAAGAGAATATCCTCATGGGTAAGGTGTGATGCTTTTTCTGTAATTTAAAACCAATGTTATTGCTACTATCATTATCACTACTTACTAGTGAACAGATTTCACTTTAGTGCTAGGCAAAGGGAAGAACATTGATTTTGCAATAACAAGAGCATAGGATCATAGATTTAGTGATGATATAAAACTTGGCCATCACTGAGTGCAACAAATAAGGGAACAGCTCCCCCCCCCCAATTAAGGATCTCTGCATCTAGGATCACATGTAAATTTCTGAGACAATATTCAAACCCAGGTCTTCCTAATTCCATGTCTGGTATTCTACTCTAGACACCAAAGTGTTTTTCTAGTCCTAGGTTTGAAATTCCTAGTTGTATAGCCTTAGACAAGTTAACAGCCTCTCATGGTTTCAATTTCCTTGTCTGTTTAATAGATATAACTCCAAATCAATAAACAAAGATTCACTAAGGATCATTATATGCTAGAAAATAAGCTATGTATAGAGAACATAAAAACAGAAGTAGAATGGTCGTCTTCTTGGGACAAGGCACATGAAAACTAAATTCATGGTCTACTTCACAGGGTTATGATTCTGATAATGTTGTTCATATTTACAATGCTTTTGTTGTTATGCTTTTTCTTTCAATTTCCTAAATAATAAAAGAGGAGATTTAAGCTTTTAGATTGATAAAAAAATTTGGAGAATCCCCTTCTCCCATATATGCACCAGAATGAGAAAGAAGAGGAAAAAACTAGTTTCCATAGTGAAGAATTTCATAATTTTGAATGTAGGAATGAGTTAGGGAGAAGAGAAAAAAAGGAGAGATGCTAATTCTTATTATATACAGTTGAATTGGTGGGAAGGAAAATTTAATTTTATAAATCTGATGGAAAAATGAGTAGATTTAAAGAGGACAGCATTGCATTAGCAGTTCTTACCTGGTCTGATCATTCTGACACAAGCTACACATATAAACCTTCCCACACACAAATGTATATACACATATATGTTGTATAAGTATACACATGCATATGTATGGACACATACACATTACCATTATATAGTCTTGGTCAAGTCATTCTGTTTCTCTGTGACACAACCCAACCCAAATCATTGTAGAATGAGAGCATTAGACTAGAAATTCCTTTAAGCTAGAATATTTTAAGATCCTCCTTGCCTTCCCTTCCTCCTGTTTTTCCTTTCTTAGTCTTCAGAAATTCATCTCTGCCCAGTAAGAGTCAATGGGGCTTCACTAGTTATTTTTGAATGTGGAGAATTTTAATCACATTTTGCTTTCCTTATAATCCAAAAGGGATGATAATCATAGACAGTAAAATAAAAAGTCACAATCTCAAGTGGATGGCCCAGTGGTAGAAAAACTCATATTCTAGGACCAAAGAGGCAATTATTCATTGTTTCTAGCCTCTCATCCAGAGGTAGCTATGCTGCTTGGTTGTAAAAATTGAACAGAATTTTCCTCTGTAATAATTCTTCACCTGAGCATTTACTAGATTTACTGGGAATTAGCTAGAAAAAATCTCAGAGGTAATTAAATCCAACCATCTAAATTTATAAATGAGGAAGTAAGGCAGACATTGGTAAAGTGATTTATCCAAGATCACACAGCTTTTAAGTGTCTGAGGCTAGATTGGAATCCAGATCTTCTTAACTCTTAAGTACTGTACTACAATACCATGCTTCCTCTCCCAGTGAGTTGCAGAATAGTGTCTCTAAGAAAAATAACACTAGTCAACACAAATCCTATTTGTTCTGCTGAAAAATTTTAACCCTTTATGTCTAATGACTTGACACCATTACGTGTTTTTTCTCTCAAGGTAATATTTTAGAAATTGACTGTGTATCATTCTTTGTCTTGTAAAGAGCACAGGTCATTGATTGGGTGACCTGGTAATGTGTACAAAGACAGGAAAGGAGTCATTCATTCTTTTGAAAAGCTTTCATCTCATTGAAAGTGGTGCAGTAAACAGAGCAGTGGACTTGAAGTTGGGAAATTATGAGTTCAAATCCTCTCCTGTATGATTCTGGTCAAGCCACTTTACCACTACCTGCATCAGTTTCCTTATAACCCTATATAAAATGAGGATAATAGTGGCATTTAGGGTTAGTAGGGTTGTTAGGGAGGACCAAATGACATAATACTTGATATATTTGCAAACCTTAAATCTAGTTACATAAATGCTAACGATTATTGTTGTTATTATTAAACATTGTCCTAGGTGCTGTAGTTATACAAGAAAGACTGGCCTCTATCTTCAAGATCTCTGCAAATCATTAAATAATGTGAATAAAGGATTTAAGCAGATTAGAAGATATCAACAAGAAGGCATGACTTGTTATGGGTAACAATCCCATGGATTGTATGTATTATTTAATGTGTTTTATATTCCTTAACATTTTCTCCTTTCTACCATGAATTTGTCTAAAATAAAGATTGGCTTGTTATCAAGTACTTTCTACAATACCATGTCCTTCAGGAGTCTTCAAATGCTAATTGATGCTGCCATTTGAGGAAGTGTGGTTAAGACCCCTAATCCAAATGTCATTTAGTGTGTGATCTCAGAGACATTGAGAAGTGAATTCCCAGTCTAAATGCAGGAGTAGGGCCACAGCTGGTCAATTTACCCATTGTTAAGAACTGGCCCCAAGCTAGTCCTCTTTAATTTGTCCCTGAAATTGTGAGTCTGAGGTCCCACCTGTGTCTCCTAGGTATTAGAGAAAATTCTACATCCTTACCTACACTGAGAGAAGGGACATTTTGATTGAGGGGCCAATGTAATTTTGAAGGCTAGGACCCCTTGACAGGTGAGAATAGTGGAAAAGGGAGAGGATTAAGTAGTCAGAAGGAAAATGAGGGAATATTGATCCAGAGAAGCGGAAGCAGATTTGTAAAGTCTTTGAGGACGATAATTATTTTTCCTCTTTTCTTTCCAAGGGCCAGTGGATGGAAGACATCATTTCTCTTTAGAAAATAAAGGCCTCTCTTTAGAAAATAGTCTCGACATCATATCCTTGTGAGTCTTTGGTAGTAAAACAAAGGGGATGGGAATAGAATGTCTCAGCATGTTTTTCTAATTCTTGGGCATGAACTTCTGTTCAGTCAAGGGATAGTAAGGGGAAAAGAAGGAAATAAACATTTTTATAACACCATATGCCATGCATTGTGCCAAGTACTCTATAAATATTATCTCATTTGCTTTTCACAGCAACCCTGTGAATTAAGCGGGTGTCATTATTCTCATTTTATAGTTCAGGAAACTAAGGCAAGCAGAGGTTAAATGGATTTCCCAGTATCACACAAGTAATAAGTGTCTGAGATGGAATTTAAACTCGGAACTTCCTGACTTCAAAACTAGTGCTGTATCCACAATTCTACTTTGAGGCATCCTGAATTGGGTTGGGTACACAGTCCATGATGAAAAATCAGTGCTTTTCTTCTCTGTTTACTCCTTAATTATGTTGCCTAATTTCATTTGAGAAGTTTCTTTTTTCCTGTGTTTTCAATTTTCATATACTAGATCGCCTCCATTGGGAAATAGACAAAAGTCTGGTAAAACAGTTTGAAACAGCATTAGGAAGCAAACAACAGATGTGTAATATAGAGGTGATTTTGGTCATATTTGGTCATTCCCAGAAGTGTTTGAAAATAACTGTATCCTGTAGTCCTGTACACTAATATGTTCTGGATTGGTTTCCTAGAATCTTTCAGTTGGCATAGATTTCTGTTAGACACAAGGAATTAATGACAGAATGATTGAAATGAATATAAATATACATTGCTTTATGGAGATGTTCAAGGATTTGGGCAATAATATCTGTGTGACCATTTAGTAATAACAAAAATGGCAATACATTTTGAATTCTAGTTGCACTGATGTTTTTCTAAGAAAAATTACTTGTTTTTCTTTGTCAATCTTTTTCTTGGGAGAGAAACAAATTCAAATAGTAATTTAAATTACTAATATAATGAGGAAATATTTTTATTCACTTGAATGGTTTGGCCTGGCACCTAGTGAATAAAATAATTCTCATGTTATTTAGAAATGGTCTGGACTGGTATCTCTGAGGTATCCGAGGGCTTGCTGAACTCTTTTCAGGGCTACTCATCCATCTTTCAGGGCCCTTACCTGTAGCTCCAAGAAGCTGTGGAATATACAACAGCCGCTCTCTGGCATAAAATCATATCCAGTGTTGGACAAAACCAGGTAAAGGGAAACCAAGAGGTCTCAAAACCATTATTAAGTTAGGGAGAAATCTTCTATGGAAGAATAGGTGGATGAGAACAATTTGTTCTAATATGAAGACAGCTGGTGCTGTGGAGCTCTTAAAGCTTGGTCATACATTGAAGATGCCAAGATTTACTACATCCTGGCCCATTGCCAGTGGTCCTGACTTTTCTCTTGCCACTGGTCTTTAATGACTGAAAGATCAAGGGTAATGACTGTGTAACCCTGCTTATTTAAATCCATTTTATGTACAAGTCAAGACATACACCCATTATCCACTATTTTACTCTTAAGATTGTGATATCATTGGTCCTCTTTGAAAATGAAGAATGAACAATATAGCACCTGGAAATAAGTGTCATACTACATTCTAACCATTTGTAGAGGGTCTTTAAAAAAATCTGGATCTGAATTTTTATGTCATTCACATGTATGGCCACAGGGAGATACTTTAACTGTGAGGGAATACAAGAAGAAACAGAATAGGGTGTTTACTTTCTGATTCAGAGTTGAAAAGGCAAGTTAATATTGATGCAGAAGAGCAGAATAGTGATGCTGGTGTAGCTAAAGATTTTGAGAATTGTTAAAGATGACATTCAGGATATGACACTGGAATGTAGAATAGAAATCAATTCAATGACTGAGTTGCTTTTTATGTTTCTTTTTTTCTCTTGCACTTGGATTGACTTTTTATAGGTTGAAAACAACTATTCTGTGTGCTTTTTTTGACAATCTGATAAACTCATCTTGAACATAATCTGGATGTTTTAATTCCCAGTATTTCTACCATTCCTTATTATGATTTCTTTGACTCATTCTTTGTCCTTTCTTTCCGAAAAGTGTGCCCAGTAATATAGCTAAAATTTTTAAGTCCTACTCCTGACCTGTGATAATTTCCTATAATTTGTTAATACCATATTATAAAAGAGTATTAAATGGTATTTATATAGGGCTTAAATATACTATCTTGTTTCATCTTTTTGGAATGCTCACTAGGAATCACTTACTCAATTCATGCCCCCATTGATAGATTGAATCTCCAGAGGGATGGTTGTGGCTACTCCTATAGTTCTGGGAGAGGTAATTGTGGCAATCTTACTTAACACTAGTTCACAAGGTGTATTTTCCAGTTGTTTCACTTGTGTTTTTCACTATGTCTCCAACTGGGGTTTTCTTTGCAAAGTTATTGGAGTAATATGGCATTTCTTTCTCCAAGTCATTTACAGATAGGGATACAGAGGCAAACATAATTAAGTGGCTTGTCCAGGGTCATACGCTCATGAGTATCTGAGGACAGATTTGAACTAAGGAAAACAAATCTTCCTAATTCTAGGTCCAGCATTGTATCTTAGCCACTTTCCTGTCCTACTGATGTGCTTCCCCTTAATAAACGCAGTCCTTTAGTAAAGGCATGTAATAAAATAGCATAGCATAAAGGATATTCCAAAAATATCAGGGGTACACTCTCATAAACACACTCAGAATCCAGAGTAAAGGGTGGACATGAACTAAATGTACAGTGGTAATCAGGTAAACATAAGGAACATAAACGGCCAATGCACCTCACAACTGTTTGACTACCTGCTCTCAAGATTCTTTCTCTTTTTAAATGGTTCCCAAAAATTCACTATAGGTACTCACATTGCTCAACCGATCTGACTCTGCACACTACTGTTCTTTGAAGGCTACAGTATCTTTGCTGGATTGGACTTGTGGTTCAATTGAGCTTTCCATCCCTAGGGGCAGTCTCAAAGAAAGGGTTATCTGAGTAGAGAGTGGGAATCTTATACTTCCATTGACTCCATATAAGGTTTCAGTGCTGCTGTGTTGGGTTGGGTGGCTGGTGTGAGACAATACCAGGCAGGCCATGTTGAATGCTGGCTACTGAACATTGCTGGAAAGGTAATTCTGTTATAAAGCAGGGGTTACTCAGTGGGGTCTGCCTAGGAATATCTGGGCAGTTGCTACCAGTCTAGGATGAGATCGTTGCTTAGTTGCTGGTTTTATTTATTTATTTTTACTGATACAATCGGGGTTAAATGACTTGCCCAGGACCACATAGCTAGGAAGTATTAAGTGTCTGAAACCAGATTTGAACTCAGGTCCTCCTGACTTTAAAGCTGGTGCTCTATCCACTGCGCCACCTAGCTGCCCCACTGGCTTTATTTTTTAATACTAATAGCTTTTTTGTTTTTCAAAATACATATAAAGATAGTTTTCAACATTCACCCTTGTGAAATCTTTTGTTTCAAATTTTTCTCTCTCCCTCCCCTAGACAGCAAGCAATCTAACATAGGTCAAACATGTGCAGTTCTTTTAAACATATTTCCACATTTATCATGCTGCACAAGGAAAATAGGATCAAAAAGTGAAAAAATGAGAAAGAAAAAAAAAGCAATAGCAACAACAAAGGTGAAAATACTATGTTGTGATTCACATCAGATGTATCTCTCCATCATAATCTATTGGAATTGGCCTGAATCACTTCATTGTTGAAAAGAGCCAAATCCATCACAGTTGATTATCATATAATCTTCTTGTTGCTGGGTTCAATGTTCTCTTGGTTCTGCTCACTTAGCATCAGTTCATGTAAGTCTCTCCAGGCCTTACTGAAATCAGTCTGCTTATTCCATTACAATCATATGATATAATTTATTCAGCCATTGCTCAACTGATGGGCATCCACTCAGTTTCCAGTTCCTTGCTCAGTATATATTCTTAAGGTGCCTGTAAGTACCTTGAAAATAGGAACTTCAGATAAAGTTTAAGAAAGTAATTCAGCTCAGACATCTCTCCTGTCTACACTTCCCCAGTGAGGGTATTGAGAAAACTAGATCACTAGATCATCCTCTTGCAAAATTGTATCTACCTTGATAGTCTACCTCATTACCTTCCTCATTCTCTATGATTAGAGGTTTTTTCTGTTCAACTATTTTCAGTCATGTCCAACTATGATTTTGTTTGGTATTTGTTTGACAGAGATATTGGAGTAGTTTGCCATTTTCTTTTCCAATTAATTTTGTAGATAAGGAAACTGAGGTAAGCCGAGTTAATTTATTCAGGGTCATTGAGCTAGTAACTGTCTAAAGTTGTATTTGAACTCAGGTAGCATCAATGCATATAAATTTCTCCAGGTCTCTCTGAAATCATCTTGCTAAACTCTATCAATTTTTTTCCTCTGGAGATGGATAGCATTTTTTATCATACGTCCTTTGGAATTATTTTTATTTTGCTGAGAATAAATTATTCACAGTTGATGGTTACTATATACTATTGTTGTAATGCTCTCTTGCTTCTCACTTCACTTTGCATCAGTTCATTTAAGTTTTCCCAGCTTTTTCTGAAAACATCCTGCTTTTTACTACTTATAACACCACAATTATATACCACAACTCATTCAGCCATGCCCTAATGGGCAATCCAGCAATTTCCAATTCCCTGCCCCTACAAAAAGGGCTGCCATAAATATTTTTTGTGCATATGGGTGCTTTATCTCTTAGGCAAGACCAGATTGTTTTGATAATACAATTTGGGGTCTGGTACGGTAGGTCACTTTCTTAACATTTAGTTTGTTTCATTAGTTCCCTTGATATTCTTAACCTTTTGTTCTTCCTGATGAATATTATTATTTTTTCTAGCTCTACAAAATATATTTTAATCTTAATTGCTATAACACAGAACAAGTAAATTGTTCTGAGGGTATATATTATTCCCTCTTTTTCAGTCAATTCCAATTTGTCTGCAGCTTCTCCATGTACCCCCGCAATATAAAAGCTGTTTTGTACCTCATTTTACCCCCATTATGCCTCTCCCAGTGAATTTTTCTTCCTAAACTCTTAATTTTTTATTTTATTTTTTTGGATATCATCCCATTGTAGTCAATCCACACCTGTGCCCTCTGTCTAGTCCTTCTAACTTCCCTGATAATGATAAAATTCTAAGGAGTTGCATTATCATCTTCCCATGTAGGAATTGTTTAACCTTACTGAATTCTGATTTCTCTTTCCTGTTTAACATTTTTATGCTTCTCTTGTCTTCTTTTTTAAAATCACATTTTCTATTCAGCTTTAGTATTTTCAACAAGAATTCTTGAAAGTCTTCTATTTCATCAAATATAAGTTTTCTCATTTAAAGAATTATATTTACTTTTGCTGGGTAGGTGATTCTTGATTGTAATTCTAGCTCTTTTTCCCTCTGGAATATGGATTACAACCTTTGTGTTCCTTCAATGTAGAAGCTGCTAAATCCTCTTTTATCCTAACTGTGACTCCATGATATTTGAATTGTTTCTCTCTAGTTGTTTGTAGTATTTTGTTTTTGACATGAGAGATTTGGAATTTGGCTTTAATATTCCTGGGATTTTCATTTGATGACCTCTTTCAAAACTTGGTTGATGGATTCTTTCAACTTCTATTTTGCTTTCTTGTTCTAGGTATGATATCAGGATATTTTCCTCACAATTTCTTGCAATATAATGTCCAGACTTTTTTGTTTGTTTTGTTTTGATCATTGCTTTTGGGTAATTCAATAATTCTTAACTTATCTCTTCTCAATAGGTCAGTTGTTTTCCCAAAGAGATATTTTTATATTTTCTTCTATTTTAAAAATTCTTTTGATTATTATTGTTTCTTGATGTCTCATGGAATCAATCATTTCTACTTGCGCAATTGTAATTTTTATGAATCATTTTTTTTCTCTGTAAGCTTTTGTACCTCCTTTTACATTTAGCCAATTCTATTTTTTGTTTTCTTCAGTGAATTTTTGTAAATCTTTTCATTTTTTGTACTTCTTTTACCAAACTGTTAACTCTTTTCCCCTCCACGATTCTCTTGCATCACTCTTCTTTAGTTTCCAACTCTTTTTTTATTTTATTTAATTTTTTTTAGTTCTTCTAGGAATTTTCTGTGGGTCTGATACCAATTCATATTTTATTTGAAATTTTGCAATGTAATTGTTTTGATGTTGTCCTCTTCTGAGTTTGTGTTTTGATTTTCTCTGGCCTATTTGTAGCCTATTTCTTGACTTTTAACTTTATGTTCATACTTCTAAAGTGGAGGGGATACTATCCCCAAATTCAAGCTTTTTGTTTTAATGTTTTCAGAGCTAATTATGGAGACCTATTAAGTTTTCAGTTTGTAAGATGGTATAAACTAAGAAAAAGTGAGGTCACTGCTTTCTTGGCTTGTATTCTGGTCTTTGAGTGGTCACAATATTCTTTTCTGCTGTGGAACTGTGACCCACTCCCCTGTGACTGTGAGCTCTAGCATGCTAGTTTTTCTCCTTGCTTAGGGAATGTGACTAGGTGTGAGAAAAATGAGCCATGGAAAGAATCCTTACCTAGGGCTAGTCAGATCTCCCCAGCAATCTCTTTCTGCCTAGTTGTCCAACCCCATTACTGCCTGTGGTCTAAAAGCTCCACAGTGGTCACAATAGATTCAGTCTCTTACAAGACCCATGCTGACTTACTGGGGCTTAGCCTATTGCTGGTTTGCAAGGGGTTCCACATCTGCTGGACTGTTTTCTACTCTCATTCTACTGACATAGACTTAAATTGTCTTGGGCTGGAAAATTGTTTTTTCCTGTCCTTTTGTTAGTTCTGCTGCTACAAAATGTATTTTGAGGCATTATTAATTTATTTGGAAGGGAATTTGGGAGAATTCTGGTGAATCCTTGCCTTTAGTCTACCATCTTGGCTCTATACCCTTACTTCCCAATGTTGTTGCATGGAACAAATAAGATAATAATTGAACAAAAAACTCAGCTTATTGTCTGGCACGTATGGACACTTGATAAATGCTCATTCCCTTCTTTTGTTTTACAGAGAGCAAACAATTAGTATATATCTGCTGAGTTGAACTGAATTTAAATATACTATATAGCATTTTATCATATCTTTCAAATAAATTGGGAGATAGTTTTATAGTTTGTTTCTTAAGAGTTTGTGTCAGAAAGGCTATGAACAGAGAATCCACCACTAAAAACATAAGTACAGACTTTGTGGAAGATAGAAGGCTAAGAGTTTGTGAAGGTCTCAATTTCTCTCATTCTCCCCTTTCAAAATAGCAATAAAATGCCAAAAACCCCCAAATGAACAAAACAAACAAACCAAACACAATTTTGAAAAATTATGGTTTAAAAGAAAAATGAGAAAAATAGTGGGAGAAATGCACAGCAAGACAGCTGGAACAATCTTATATTCATCCTTTATATGTTCAAGATACTCTGCCAAGTGTATAATGATGTTAATAGTTAACATTTACATAGCACTTCTTGTGCTATGTACTTTATAATTGTTATTATAATTATTATCTCATTTATTCTTCACAACATGCTTAGGAGCTAAGTAGTATAATTATTCTCATTTTGCCTTTATGGAAAGTAAGGCAAATAGAGTTCAATGATTTGCTCAGGGTCATGCAACTGAGTAAATTATTTGAGGCAGGATTTGAACTCAGGTCTCCTTAAGTCTAAATCTGATAAAATTAGTGTTATGGTTTCTAACCATAGGAAAACTGAAGCAGAGAGATTAAATGACTTACCCATGTTCATAAAGTTAGTTTCTGAGATCAGTTTTAAACTCATATCTTTCTAACTTTAGGTTCACAATTGTATCTATTTTACTACTTAGCTGCCTCTGAAAGGCAAATAGTAAAAGCAATCTCAGAAAGCAGTCCTGAAATCCATGCAAGAAATCCTGAGAGAAAAGTTTTATTGTATAAGCAAAACTCACAAAAATTTTTAGATGAACAAAATTCTTCTAAAATGGAGGTTTAAAATTTCAAATGAAAGAAAACTAAAAATCCCTTAAAGAGGAGCTGAAGGAGTAGCTGAATACCAGTAATATATAGGAGAAAATAATGAGAAAAAAGACCCATACAAAATATACTGAAAGTAGGATGGATGCATGCTGTGGATCTAACAATAATAGCACTTAAAATAGAACAAAGGAGACATCTAGGTGGCTCAGTGGATAAAGTTCTGGCCCTGGAATCAGGAAGACAAATTCAAATTTCATTTCAGACATTTAATGGCTATTTGATACTGGCTACATTACTTAAACTCTGTCTTAATCTACTGAAGAAGGAAGTGGCAAGCCGCTTCAGTATCCTTGCCAAGAAAACTCCAAGGACAGTAAGGTTCCTGAAGTCACAGAGTCAGACATTCCTAAAAACTGAACACCACCATAAGTAGAAGAAACAAGCTTAGAAACATTTAAGGAAAACCTCTCTGTGAGGAGATACATCCGAGAGTAGCTTCCTCTGGATTCCTGGATAACTATGTTTTGTGACAGTGTAGACAGATTCCTTGCCACCTGTGAAAGCTTACTATTTGGAGGAACAGATGCTACCTAGTTGGAGGAAATAACCAGATGTTTAAAGTAATAAAGAAAAGTTTATTTTGACCAAAGGTTGACAAAACTTGTCCCATTTTGGAAGTGTGGTCACCCAGGAAGAATGACCTTTTTATCTTTTGCTACTCTGTGGAGCAACTATTGAGATACCACTCAAGAACCTTTGGCTAACGACAAGGCAGACATATATTTCTTTTAGTTAACTTCCCATTATTCCTTTAGTTCATGATGAATACCAACTTTGGTTGCCCCTATCTTTATTTGAGTATTTTTGAGCTTGTGTCCAGCCGTAGTGAATTACATCATCCCCTTTGTGCTTGTTGCCATCACAACCCCCTTTGTGTTTGAAGCTTTTGGATTGGTTGGCATTTGGCATCCTATTTATATCTAGGATCCACAGCTAGAAAACTTATATCATTCCCAGACTTCCCTGTTTGATAATCTAGAGTTTAGATGTAGAAACATCTACTCTTCTAAGAAATGGATTGCTTAAAAGGGATGAAGAAATAAAGCATGGAGAAGCAATGGATATGGACAATTTGTTTGATGCCATTTCTTCTATGGTTATGGCCTTCTATGCCTTTGGATACATGGATGTATTCTATTGGGGGACTCTGTGGGTCATCACGGCCTCCATTGGCCAGCTCCTCTCCTCCTATTATGACTATTTGAACAATAATGCTTACCGTACCACCAAATTTGGTTTCCATAGCCTCTTTTGGCAGATACAAGCTTGGGAAAAATTTGTGCTGACAGTAATCATCAGGTCAGAAAATGTGGAGGAGACCAGGGAAGGAATGATTGGGGACTTGTTTTGCTTTATTATTGCCTGTATTTTAGTTCTGGCTTCCCTCAGTATGAATCTCTTAGAACGGATTCAAAATGTTTTCTTTGTGATTCTTACTATCACTACCATTCAGCAATTATCTGATGAGGATGATCACTTTTTCTATGGGATTATCTGTTTGCTTTATGCTCTTATTTCCCTCTGTGCTACTTGTACTAGTACAGTGAACTCAGATAAGAAAGAGGGTTGGATGTCCTCTGGGGCCCAAATCACAACCCAAGGTCACGTGATCTTTAGTTCTTTTCAAAACCTCATCACTCAGTTCATCCAAACCAATGGATTCCCAGAAACCACCAGCTCCCATATTTTTAATACCTTATTGTATATCTGCAATGGCCTGGCTGCAATCTCAGCTATTCAGGGCTCATTGATTCATTCCGCTAAGCATTCTATCAGAATCCCTTCTGTCATGACTCCAGGAGCTGTGTTTCAATTATATGTGTGCAGTATCCAAGCTCACAAAGGGAGAAGATTCTCATCACTCTTACCATTCTGCTATGCTGCTATCTGGGCAACCTGGACCTGGCTTCAATTTTCAGCATCTCTCAATGATACTGGGAACACTAAACGGATCACACTAGGGACTTTGGTCTTCCTGATAATCAATATCTTCTTCATCATATTAGATGCTGATGTAAGTATAATCCTGGTGTTTTTGACTCTTTTAATGGAAGTACTGAGTGTCAGTTTCTTTTTAATTATCTGGGAGCCTTTGCCTCTTCCATTGGAAGTCACCACATTGGCTATTTTGGGTGCTGTTTCTATCTATGGAACAGTAGCCTCTTTCACCATCTTCATGTTTAAGACAGACTTTATTTCTTTGGGACTCATTAGGATTGAGAAGCCCCAAAAGGCAAATTTCTCTTTTTCTTTCATATCTGTCTTACCTAAGCCTGCCTTTTCTGAATCTGTTGAGCCTGAAACCGTCTACCACAGCAGAAACATCCAGACACTTTTAAAACTCTTTAAGGAAAATGGATTGTGTGTAATGCCCATTGAGACCTTAAATGCTCTGATTGTCTCAAGCAAGGAAGCAGGTACTTTTGACTACCATGGAATCCAGAGTAAGAAGCTTCCAAGTAAATATCTGCTGTCTAAGTCCCAAAGTGAACTTAAACCTCTGTCTCTAAATCAGAGTAAACCTCCATCATGCCATTCTCTTCAAAAAGCAAGGAATGTACAGGATATTGTAAAGATCTTTGAAAATGATTCCAGATCTAAAGTCCCCAGTGACACTGAAAGTGAAACAGAGTGATTCATACAAGGAAAAACAGGAGAAAAATTGAATTACTATTTCTTGGACTTGAACCCATATCCCTTCATTAGAAAATCAACATTTTGGGGAGTTGGAAGGCCTAGAAGGAAATCTTTTTGTATAGAGGGATGGTATGATATGAAGAACTGAAGACTTGCTCCTGACTGACCTTGGCTTCTGAAAAATGGGGGGTTTGTGTGGTCTTTCTTGTATCTTACCTTGCCTGAAGGGCTTTGGGAAAGCAGGGAAAGAGCACTGGAGGCTGACCAATGGGAGTCATACTCTGTGTCTGTCATGTTTTTCCAGACATGGGAGTATTTGAGGGATCCTCACAATGGATGTGGGGAAGTGATGGGAAGTGGGAAGAGGGTGTTGGGACCCCAAGAAGCACTTGTCTTTTTGCAGAAGATTTTCTCAACATCACTTTCACTCTATGGGAGGGGAAGTCTTAGTCCTTGGGGAGTTCTAGACAGAGGGAAGGCAGACAGAAACGTGGGTCTAGAAGGATAATGTATGTTGGCTTCAGGATGGACAAATGGAAAATAAGCCTGAATTCAATCAATCTACTCTTTCTGGTCAGGCATGTGGTAGTCCTTGCATAGCATAGCACCACATTGATTTAATGTTTCTGGGAATGAGATTTCTCAGAGTTCATCAAGCAAAAATATGGTGAGGGAGGCATGGGGAAAAATTGAATAATTTATAAATTTGTTAGACTAGATAGGAGAGAAATAGTGAGGCTATACCACTAGGGTAGATACCTGTTGTCAGGTACCTGGATTCAAATCCTGCTTCTTCTATATGTTATCTGTGAGACCATTGTCAAGACAATTTGACCTTTCTGAATTTCAATTTACTCATCTGTAAAATGGGACTAATTCCTGTACAATAGACTTCAAAGGTTTGGAGTTGTGAGAATCAAATGAAGTATCCCATTTGTGCATATATATGCATATATGTGCATGTGTATGTATGTATATATGTACATAAATATGTATATATGTATGTATATGCATATTTATATTTCAGGGTTTGGTTTTGTTTTTGAGAGAGAACAAGGCTTTTATCTTTCAGAAAGTCTACTTGATTAAGGGTCATAAAATAAAGAATTTATATGCACAAATGTACAAAACCTATGAATAGGAGATTAGATTTTAGAATGGTCCAGAGGAAGAAGGAGCAAAGAAGAAAATAAACTTTTTCTTGGAAAGGGGTATGCCAAATGAATGTTATTCAAATCAAGAGAATAGATGAACCAACATGGTAGGAAGATTCTCTCATATGGATTGGGATAAAGGAAGAGAAAAAGCAAGAGGCAGAAAGGGAGGAAGCAATAAAGATGAGCAGTAGAAAAATATTCAGTCTATTTCAATAGATGGTGCAGTGAACTTAGGAGAAAGATCTGAGTTTCAAATATTGCATCAGGCACATTTTGCTGAGTGACTCCTCTGACTCTCAATTTCCTAATCTGTAACAGCACCAACCTTCTAGGATTGCTATGAGGATCAAATGAGATAACTTGTGAGGCATTTTAAAAAATCTTAAAGCAATGTATAAGTTCTTGTTATTTATTATTATTATGAGATTTTTCACTTAAACAAATAAGGAAATATAGGAAAAATAATCAGGATTAGAGCAGGTTCTTATAACTTGAGAAGCCAGTTATATTAAGTTTTAGGCACTATGTTCATGGTCATGGAAGGTGACCAGAATGGTAATAGGACTAGGAATTGAATTAGCAATTCATCTGTGGAAGAAGTGGGGTTGTTTAGCCAGGAGAAGAAAAGATTCATGTGAGATTGGATAGGGAAGAGGGGAGAAAAGTTGCCTTCAAGTATTTTAAGGTTCTTGTATAGAAGATGGGCTAGGCTAGTCCTTCCCTGTTCCAGAGAACAAAACTAGGAAGAATGAGTATTGATTACAGAAGAACATATTTCTTTTCTGAATGAGGAAAAGACATAAAAACAAAACTAAGTCCCAGGGAGAAGTTCCTCAATTTCCCTTTAACTGGTTGTATTTCTGCTTCAGTATGGTTTTGCAACCAAAAACTGCCTCTGATCATTCTAGTCAATAGTAGACACTCCTTTCATATCCCTCAGAGCACAAAGCCAAGAGGGATAAGAGACCTACTTCTTGCTTCTCTAGTTAATTCCTGTTTTATCCTCTGCTGCCCACAATGAACAATTTTCTTTCTGAGATTCACTCCTTCTGTAATCTAACCTAGAATATTGTTGCTATATTCTATTAATCTCCATGGGTAACAATGAGAATAGCTAACATTTATTTTGTACTTTAAAAATCCTCATAATAAAGGATCTGTAAAGTAGATACAATTATTGTCTTCATTTTACAAGTGAAGAAACAGACTGAGATACTGAAATAAAGCAGTGTTGAACTTAATCTTTCTAATTTCAAGTTCTACCACTCAGTTGCCTTGTTTGGGATAGTGCCTTACACATAATTGGTAGTTAACAAGTGTTTATTGATTGCCTGATTTAAAGTCTTCCTTTACATCCCTACTCCTGTTTCTATCTTCATATTTTTTAGATTTCAATTTCTAATTGCATCTCTAAGGCAGACTTGGGGGTTGAGGTTGGGGGATGGGAAGGAGGAAAAAGTAAAAAGAAAGTTACATGGTAACTTTATTATATAACTAAAAGGAGCAGCAAGTTATAAATAGTAGATTTGCATTTTCACATGCAAAAAAACCCCAAAATTAAATTAGCTATTGTTTGTCTTCTCTTATTAGAAACAACTTAAAATGTTCGTCTATTTATTTGATAGATAAAAAAAATGCTATGTCTCTCCAAATACTGGTCTCCAAATTAAAAAAAAAATCCTCAAGTCATGATTTATCTTGTCTCTATCACACCTACCCCAATAGTGGTCATATTTTAGATTTCACTATCGCTGATAATCTTGCTATCTCCATGGTCCTGAACTTTGAAATTTCCCGTCAATAAGCTCAAATCCTTCTTCATCTATTTCCTTCTAAAATTATTCTTTCTCTTTATCATAACGTCCAGTCATTCTATCTCTTCCTATTGGTTCACCGTGTGAGGAGGAATAACATCATCATTCTCCAAAGGTAGGTTGCATCCAAGAAGTTAAAATAAATGCTAAGCAGAGAAATTTACTTCATCTTGAAGTTAGTGGGGAGTTCCTGAAGATTCTTCATGGTGTGGGCAGAACTGTCCAACATATCACTTGTAGACCTTTTCTAATTTTATCCCCTCTACAACTCTGATGATGTTCAGATGAGATACATTTTAGCTTCTCCCTATATTAAAAAGTAATTTTTTCCTTTTTTAGTCCTTTGTCATTGTTACTTAATGTGTGTTTTTCATGTTTTTCTGAACTTCTTTGAACTTCAGACTAACATCCTTTGTCTTTTCTTCAGGAATGCCTGGAAAGAAGCTTTCAAAAAAGCTCTGTTTTGCCCCTCTAGAATTTTATCTGGATAAGTTATACTTTTGTTTTTTGGAATATTGTATTCTAAGATATTTTCCTTTTAGAGGTGATTGTTAAATCATGTATAATACTGAATGTGACTCCTTAATAATTGAAATGTATAGCTGCTTGGAGCATTTTTCTTTTGATCTGGAAGTTTTGTATTTTGGCTATAATGTTCTTTACAATTTTCATTTTGGGGTTCTTTTCATTAGGTGATTAGTATATTATTTTTCTTCCTTGCTCCCTGCTTCTAAGAGATTTAGACCATTATCTTTGAAAATTTCTTTCTAGACTCTTTTTTTGTCACATCTTTTAGATGCTTCAGGGATTCTTAAATTTTCTTTTCTTCAATTTGTTTTCCAGTGCAGTTGTTTTTAGCTGTTGGGTAACATATTTTCTTCAGTTTTTTTCATCTGTTGATTTTGTGTAAAAACTTTTTTTGTTATCCCATGCAATCATTAACTTTTATTTGGTCTATTTTAATTTGAAGGGAGTTTGTTTCTAGGACAAGATTTTATACCTCTTGTATAATTCCCATCCCAATTAAATTATTTTTTACCATAGCTCTCCCTTTTTCCCATATTTTTTTTCCCTTAGCACTTTTATTCCATTTATAAAATCATTGTTAAGTTCCATTTTTATGCCTTCCTCTTCTCTTCCATGAATTCTGGTTGAATTTTTGCCCAAACTGTGTTGTTTTTTTTTCCTTTGAGACATTGCTTGTAGATGTTTTGGGACCATTTCTTTTTTGAGTTTGTGTCTTGAGTAACCCTATCATCATAAAAGATTGGGGGGGGGGTTTCCTCATTCTCCCAGTCTTCTTCTTAACTTCAGACTTGATTTTAAACTTGGGATTTGGGTTAATCCTGTTACTATTTTCTTGGGTTACCGAATATTATGTTTATTCTAAGATTTCAGGGCCAGCTCAGTCTGGGGTCCTGCAAACATTTATTGCTCTCAAACTGGTCTAATCTAGGGCAAAATCTGAATGCGTACACACTGGTTTGAGTTTTCCAAATTCCTGTCATGGAATTTGGTCTGAGCAAAAAGAGAATGTTTCTGGATTCACCCTATTATCACCTAATTGGAAAGATTTGCTGGGTTAGAATGATGAGCTGTCTGTAGACTTCCCTTTGGACTGGGATTCCTATCTTTGCTATTCTTTCACAGACTTTTCACTGAGCTGGTAGCTGGAACTGACATCCTATTCTTCTTGTGAGTTTGAACTACATTGCTGCTGCTTGCTTCTTTCTAGGGACATTGCCTAGGGCCCATAAATATTCCTTTTGTCTCCTCTGGCTACAGATCCCCTCCTTAGTCTATCTTAATTGTGTGACCTGGAATTATATAGTGGCTGATAAAGCTGCCCTGCCTGTTGGTATCTATTCCCACATTCTTCCTGAAATGGGCCTGGGGCCCTTTCTTACTTAAGATGCACATCCTTTCATTGGATATTGGAATGTTCTGAGAGCTGAACTCTTGAATACACCTTGTCCTTAATATCTATAGATTTCTCTGTTCTCTTTTACCTATCTGGGCTGAAAAGGTGGGTTGTACAAAGTATGAACATATATTCCCAGAGTCCAAAATGTGGAATTTTGAGGAAATGCTTCTTACCCCATTTGTACTATGTGAGGATGAAGAGTTCTCTAATTGACTGTTGATCTAGAAGAGTGGATGATTTAGGAAGTGGGAAGCTTGTCTTCAGTAGGGATGACCTACTCCCTCCTTTATTCTCTTTCTCTTGGAAGGTGTAAAGAAGGAAGAATTTCAGTGAGCTGCCTCCTGAGACTTTAGTGGGAGAATTGAGGACATCAAGTGTGCAGGTTTTAACTTTTTAAAGTTTCAAAGTCTGGAATTCTGAGTTGTTGTTTCTGCTGATAGTATGTCTTTTGAAACAGCAGAAGAATATCTTCACTGGGAGCAGAGGTACATATTGAACACAGATGACTTAAAAGAATGTGACTTCTTAAAGAGAAAGGGGCTGGTTATGGATGTTTGGAAGGCACATTTAATTCAGAGCCTACATATATATACATATATATATATATGTATGTATGTATCCAGTTACATGAGAAGATAGTATTCAACATTCATATTTGTAAGATTTTGAGTTCTAACTTCCCCCTTTCCTTCCCTCTCTCTCTCCAAAAGACAACAAGAAAACTGATATAGATCATACCTATTCAATCATGTTAAACATATTTCTATTAGTCATGTTATGAAAGAAAAATCAGAACAAAAAGGAAAAACCACAGGAAAGGAAAATAAAAAAAAAACAAAGTGAAAATAGTATGTTTCAATCTGCATTCAGACTTTATAACTCTTTCTGTGGATATGGATAGCATTTTCCATCACAAGTCTTTTGGAATGGTCTTGGATCATTGTATTTACAGGAAGAGCTAAGTCTCTCATGGTTGATCACCACATAGTACTCCTGCTACAATGTTCTCCTGATTCTGTTCACTGCACTCACTATTAGTTCATAAGTTTTCCTGTTCATTAAACAATAGTATTCCATTACATTCATATACAATAGCTTGTTCAGCCATTCTCCAACTGATGTGATCCCCATATATTCCAATTCTTCGCAATCACAAAAAAGTTGCTATAATATTTTTGTACATGTGAGTCCTTTCACATTTTTATGATTCTTTGAGATAGAGCTAGTAGTGGTATTACTGGATCAAAGGGTACACACAGTTCTATAACCCTTGGAGCATAGTTCCAAATTGTTTTCCAGAATGGTTGGATCAATTCACAACTCCACCATCAATGCATTAGTGTTCCAATTTTCCCTAATTTTTTCCAACACTTATTATTTTCCTTTTCTATCATACAAGCCACTCTGATAGGTGTGAGATGGTACTCAGGGTTGTTTTAATTTGCATGTCTAATCAATAGTGATTTAGAGCAATTTTATGTGACTATAGAGAACTTTAATTTCTTCATCTGACAATGATCTGTTTATTTTGACTATCAATTGGGCAGTGACTTATATTTTTATAAATTTGATTCAATTCTCTATATGTTTTAGAAATAAGGCCTTTATCAGAAATACTGTGTATAAAAATTGTTTCCCAGCTTTCTGCTTTTCTTCTAATCTTAGTTGCATTGATTTTATTTGTGTAAAATCTTTGTAGTTGGGGGGCGGAGCCAAGATGGCGGAGTGAAAAGGTGACTTTCTGCCTCTCCTCCGATCTTCTCTCAAATCAACAATAAAATAAGCCTCTGAACTGATCTTCAAGTCAACGAACTCAGAAATATTTGGGCACAGCTCTCTGGATAACTTCATATCAGGTTAGTTGGACTCGGAGAGAGAGATAAATAAACGACAACTGTGCAGGCCAGAAGTGAGGGTGGGACTCAGCTCAGCTCTTCGTGGAAGAAATTCCAAACGCCAAACTCCAAATTACAAACACCTGGAGTTTATCTGAGGCACTCAGGACACTCTGCCCTGATTGGGGGCAGGTGTTCTGGCAGACTTGCCTTGTTTAAGGAGTAATTCGGACTTAGTCCTAGCCCCCACCGGCCCAGCACCTTAAGTCAACTCCCCGAAATGCCCCAGGGCAAAGCTTTTTGCAGCCGCCGTTTTTTTTCCCTACCTTAAAGAGATATCCACGCTGTCTAAAAAAAATATGATGAAGAAGCAAAAGAGAGCTCTCACCATAGACAGCTTTTATCAAGGCAAAGAAACGACCCCAGAGCCAGAGGTTCCTTTAGAGAAAAATCCAGAGAACATCAGCCAGGACCATCACTGGTCCCCTTTTCAAAAGGCCTTTCTGGAAGACTGCATAAAGAACCTCAAAAGAGAGCTGGAGGATAAATGGGAAAATAAACTGAAATCAGTGCAAGAAGGATACAGTATCTTGCAAGAAGGATATGATGCCCTGCAAAAGAGATATGAAAAAGACACCAATTTATTAAAAAATAAAATTAGTGAAGTGGAAAAAGAGTGCAATGAACAAATTGGCCAGGTACAAAAGGAGCTTAAAAAGGTAACTGAAGAAAACAACACTTTAAAAATAAGAATTGAACAAATGCGAGTGAATGACTCAATAAGACTTCAAGAATCAGTCAAACAAAAACAACAAAATGAAAAATTAGAAGAAAATATGAAATATCACCTAGGAAAAACAACTGACTTGGAAAATAGATCTAGGAGAGACAATTTAAGGATTATTGGACTTCCTGAAAGCCATGATGAAAAAAAGAATCTAAACACTATCTTCCAGGAAATCCTGAAAGAAAACTGCCCTGAGATTGTAGAATCAAAGGGCAAAATCACCATTGAAAGAATTCACCGATCACCTCCGGAAAGAGACCCCAAAATTAAGACCCCAAGGAATATTGTGGCTAAATTTCAGGACTATAGCACCAAGGAACAGATTCTGCTAGCAGCTAGAAAGAAACAATTCAAATACCGAGGTTCAATAATTAGAATCACACAGGATTTGTCAGCTTCCACACTGAAGGATCAAAGGGCATGGAACCAGATATTCCAAAGGGCAAAGGAACTTGGATTACAGGCAAGAATAACCTATCCAGCTAGAATGAGCATTATCCTCCAGGGAAGAAGATGGTCATTCAATGATATAGGTGAATTTCACCTATTTCTAATGAAAAGACCGGATCTGAACAAAAAATTCGACACCCAAACACAGAACTCAAGAGATGCATAAAAAGGCAAAAAGGAAAGGTCTCTTGAGAACTTTATTTCTACTAGGGGGATACTCAAAGTTTGGGGGTATAATTAACTAGATATTACTTTGATAATATGAAAAAGAGAACTAGAGGGGAAAAGGTTGTCATACTGGGGAAAAGAGGGAAAAAGTGGTAAAATAAGATCTAAAAAAAAGGAGGTAAAAACAAGGTAAAATCACTTGAAGAGGCAAAGAAAACCTAATATAAT
>JAJPUD010012848.1:0-47312 GCA_023553655.1 Myrmecobius fasciatus
TGTGTGTGTGTGTGTGTGTGTGTGTGTGTGTGTGTGTGTGTGTGTGTCCTTCCTCATAGGATACATAGGAAACGATAGGATAGACAGCTTAGGAGTGGGGGATGGGGACAAAAAGAAAATAGTAATAAAGGTGTGCAGCAGAGAACAAAAGAACAATTTATAAGGAAAGAAAAATGAGCATTCATGAATATAATTTCTTCAACCAATATATAAATACTTTCTTGAACTGGTATTTGTTGTTATATATTTTGAATCCTCCTTGATGTCCTGCTGGGCACGTGACAATGTTTTCTTTTGTTTCATTATTTTTTTCTTTTTTCTTATTCTTTCTTTAAATAAAGTAAATTTTTTGGGGGGAAAGGCAAAATGCATATCAAAATTTCTTTTCTAAAATTACTTTAACAAGCATGAATCAATCTCTATGTCTCATTGTACATTTTCTCAAATGAACACTAAAAACATCATAACAAATATGCATAACCCAGCAAAATATGTTCCCACCTTGGTGTATTACCTTTCTATTGTTCAAATGCTCAAAGCCCAGAAACAAAGTGAATTTGTTCATGGAATAGCCAGGAGGCCAGCATCACTGGATTAAAGAGTTAAGTGCCAGGGAATAAGGTGCAAGAAGGCTGGGAAAGTATGAGGTTATAAAGTGATATGAATGCCACAGAGCATTTTGTATTTGATCCTGGAGACAATGGGAAGTCCCTGGAATTTATTCAACGGGGAGTTGACATAATCAGACCTGTAGTTTTAAGAAAATCACTCTAGTGGTTGAATGGAGAAGGATAGAGATTGGAATGAGGAGAGACTTGAGATAGAGAAAAAGGCAATTGCCCCCCTCCCCAAAATCTTTGTATTAAAGTATCTCTGATTGAAATGTAAATTAAGACAACTCTGAGGTACCACTACACACCTGTCAGATTGGCTAAAATGACAGGAAAAGATAAAAGATGAATGTTGGAGGGGATGTGGGAAGGCTGGGACACTGATGCATTGTTGGCAGAACTGTGAGCGGATCCAGCCATTCTGGAGAGTAATTTGGAGCTATGCTCAAAAAGTTATCACACTGTGCATACCCTTTGACCCAGCAGTGTTTCTACTGGGCCTCTATCCCACAGAGATCTTAAAGGAGGGAAAGGGACCCACATGTGCAAGAATGTTTGTGGCAGCCCTTTTTGTAGTGGCAAGAAATTGGAAAATGAATGGATGCCCATCAATTGGAGAATGGCTGAATAAATTATGGTATATGAATGTTATGGAATATTATTGTTCTGTAAGAAACGAACAGCAGGACGATTTCAGAGAGGCCTGGAGAGACTTGCATGAACTGATGCTGAGTGAAATGAGCAGAACCAGGAGATCATTATTCACGGCAACAACAATACTGCATGACGATCAATTCTGATGGACATGGCTCTCTTCAACAATGAAATGTTTCAAACCAGTTCCAATTGTTCAGTGTGAAATGTGGACCACAACATATCATTTTCATGCTCTCTATTGATGTTTGCTTGCATTGTATTTCCTTTTTCTGATTCTTCTTTCTTGTAGATACTATTTTTCTTGCACAAAAATGATGTGTGGAAATATGTATACATATATTCTATTTGTCAAATATTTTAACATAATTAACATGTAGTGGATATCCTGCCATCTAGGGAAGGGGTGGGGAGTAGGGGGGAAAAATTTGTAACAGAAAGCTTTGTAAGGGTTAATGTTGAAGAATTACCCATACATATGTTTTGCAAATAAAAAGTTTCAATTAAAAAAAATAAATAAATAAAAATAAAGTATCTCTGATCATAAAAAAGGGGAAAGGATCCACATGTACAAAAATGTTTTCAGCAGCCCTTTTTGTAGTGACGAGAAACTGTAAAGTGAGTGGATGCCCATCAGTTGGGGAATCGCTGAATAAGTTATAGTATATGAATGTTATGGAATATTATTATTCTAGAAGAAATGATCAGCAGGATGATTTTAGACAGGCCTGGAGAGACTTACATGAACTGACACTAAGTGAAGTGAGTAGAACCAAGAGAACATAGTACACAGCAACAACAAGATTATGCAATGATCAATTCTAACAGACATGGCTCTTTTCATAGCAAGATGATTCAGGCCAGTCCCAATGGTCTTGTGATGAAGAGAGCCATCTTCACCCAGAGAGAGGACTGTGGGGATTAAGTGTGGATCACAACACAGTCAGTATTTTTACTTTTTTTGTTGTTGTTTGCTTGCATTTGGTTTTCTCATTTTTTTCCTTTTTGATCTGATTTTTCTTGTGCAGCATGATAATTGTAGAAATATATATAGAAAAAAAAGCACATGTTGAACATATATTGGATTACTTGCCATCTAGGGGAGAGAGTAGGGGGAAGATGGGGAAAAAACTGGAGCACAAGGTTTTACAATTTGAAAAAAATTATCTACACATGTTTTAAAAATAAAGGGTTTTAATTAAAAAAATAAAGTATCTCTAATAAACAAACCATAGATGTAACCAACAAAGACTTTTTAGACTAACTGTTAAGACTTTTGGTGGTATATTTTTGTTAGTTGGGTCTAAAAGATTCTAAACAATTAAAAACACATGGAAGGATGCCCTAAATCATTAATAATAAAAGAAATACAAATCAAAATTCTACTTCACTGCCCGAAAATTTAAAAAGATAATAAAAGAAGGGATTAGTTGGAGGGGCTGTGGAAAGACAGGAACATGAAGGCACTACTGTGGGAGCTATGAATTGATACAATCATTCTGGAGGGCAGTATGGAGTTATGCAAAAGAAAACATGACTAAATTATCCATAGCTCCCAGACCTTGAGATTCCATAGTAATAGTATGTATGTATACATGCATATGTGTGTATACATAATCAATAATAAAAAGACTACTAGAATATGTATAGCAGTACTTTTGTAGTAATAAACAACTTAAAATTAAGTGGATTCCCAATACCTGGGAAATGGTTTAAAAAGTAATGGTACTTCTAAATAGAGAATGCTGTAAATATAAAGGGTTATAGCTTTTTGGTCTTTAAAAGTAAATTTGTTTTTATGTATAAAAAAAATCACTTGTTTCAGTCTTCTGCAGAGCAAAATCCTATTGCTAAGTTCTTAGGGAGAAATTAGTTAAGATATGGTGTCATAGAAAAGAAAGATAAAGATTTTCCAAGATGAATAAATATGATTTTTCCATAAGTAGGGAAAAGTAAAAATTTTAAGTTGAAAAGAAAAAAAAAAAGTAATGGTACTTGAATATAATAGGCTATTACCATATCAAAAAGACAACTGTGAGTAAGTAATCTGGAGAAAAGAAGACATATGCACTACTGCAGAATGAAGTAGATAGAGGGGCAGCTAGATGGCAAAGTGGATAGAGCATCAGCCCTGAAATCAGGAGGCTTCAAATGTAGACTCAGACACTTAAAACTTCCAGCAATATGACCCTGGGCAAGTCACTTAACCCCAACTGCCTCAAAAAAAAAAAAAAAAAAAAAAAAAGTAGACAAAGCAATTATACATAACAACTTAAATGAGAAAAACATCAAAACAATCAAGAAGTGAGATCAGTAACTTCCTTCACTTCTTCAGAGGAAGAGAACTATAAATTACAGCTATAAGTATAGAATATTTCAGACGTCAAACTTTTTTTTTCCCCTTTCATTTTTCGTTTTAAAAGAATGCCCTCTACAGGGAGAAACAGGAGGAATACAACAGGAAATGTAAGTGGCATAAAAATAAAATATCAACCTGAAAGGTTTTTTTTAAATAACAATGAAAACATTTTTAAATGGATTAATCAATGAATAAGCATTTATAAGCATCTACTCTATGCCAGGCACTATGCTGAGCCTGGAGTTGAGAAAAAACACAAATAGAAGGATCAGGACAGGGTCTTGAGATACTCCCACAACTGAAAAAAGGCAATTATCACCATGGAAGGACAATTTTTTTTCTCATCACCATCACAAATATCTATAGTAGTGCCCCTCTAAGAAGTACCAAAACAAACAAACAAACAAACAAAAAAAACCAAAACAGAAACCACCTAAGAATGATAATTTACCTTTAAAGTAAAAGATAAACCACCTTCCCCTTTATTCCTAGTCCTAATTCAAGGCAAAATCTCAGGTTCCTGAACTTTCTCATTCAGTGACTTACATGCCAGAGGAATCCACTGCCACAGATCGGACCCCACCACGGTGACAGAGAATCTTAACCAGTGGCTCTTTCACAGCTGGACACCAGAGGGACACAGTACCTGGGGATCAGGAAATAGAGTCAGAAAAAACAGAGGCCAGATAACCTCACAGGGATTAGACTTAAGGAGTAAGATAAGGGTACAGGAGGAGTCATCATGCCTGGAGCCTGAGGTTTAAGTGCTCATGGGAAGCAAAAGGGAAATGCGAGAGGCCACAAGGTGTGATCTGGGAGAAAAGCAATTGAGTGAAGCAAAAAGACCACTGGACAGAGATGAGGATATGATTGCTCTTCCTGCCTTTGCGACCTTCAGAAAAATCACTTACTCTCCCTAGTTCTCAAAGTGCTCATCTGTAGAACAAGGAAGCTAAGCTAAATGATTTCTAAGAATGTTTACAGATATGAACATTAGAATGGTCAGGCATAGAATACAAATCAGAAAATGGTCACCAACCATTGCTGTGGCCAAGATGGATGACGGCATTATAGGGATTCTGGGTCATCACATCCAGACGCCCAGCCCGAGCTGTCAGGGATGCTACAATCCTGCCAACAGACACATCCAAGTAGGTAAGGAACCCCGTCTCTGACTGTAAAGTAGAGAAAATGAGAGAAAAGGTCATAACTAAGGCCTCTTCCCACCCCTAAGACCTTGCCACCAAACCACACCCTCTGTCAAACATCCCGCTCTAAAGATGGAGATGTCATTTCCCAACATTAATCAATTCCTTTTGGTTTTGGGGCATGAAAAGTACTCACAGCTGTAGCCAACAGGAAGTGGAAAGGCAGGTACTCAAGTCGAGTGACACGGTCACATCTTCGAACGCAGTGAAGCTCAATTCCTTGGTTATCATAGACATGGAGCCAGCGTTTCTGGGCAACTGCAAACAACGTCTCAGAGTGCAGGAACCTAGAATCAGAAATCACAGTCAATGCCACAAAATGAACTCAAGCTTGGTCAATGACCCCAACCACTGGCAGACCCTTGCATGGTCAAAGCCTCACCCACTCAATGATGGCCCTGGATCCCATTTACCGTATATCCCTCACAGCTTCCATAACGTTGATTTCACACATTAATTTCTTTGTTATCCAGTCAAAAGTGGCTACATGACCTCTCCGCCCACACAAGGCAAGGTGTCTGGTGGAAGAGAAAAGTATATCCCCATGGTAATAAGCCTCAGTTCCCAGAAACTTATGATATTATCTGCTCTGCCCCTCCTCCTTTTCTCCCTCCCTCTGAGAAAGAGAAAGACACAGATATTGGTTCAAAAAAATGGCATGCATAAAGATAGTTATTTTGATATATTGAAATTCTCTCTTCTACCCAGAAATAAAAGCATAGTTCAACTGCCAAGGAGACAATCTCATTGCCCATTGGTGAAAAAAACCAATCAATATTTGTTAATTATCTACTATGTGCCAGGCACTGTACTAGAAAAATGAGAAAGATTCACTATATAAACAAGACAAAGTCCTTCACCTTCCAGTCCGTGAATAATTGAGCCGATAGGGTCCAAACTGGTGCAAGTTCAGGTCAAAATGCTACATTACAAAAGGGAAAGGCAATAAACATTTACATAGCACCACTGTCTTAAGTAGTGAGAGTCAAGAGGACAGCCAAACCTGGAAATCCTTCTACCCAAACCCAATCATATCATACTTATGTCTCCTCCTCCTCCTCCTCCTCCTCCTCCTCATCATCAGGTTTCTTCCCAGTCTTCAACCTTACCTTAGCCGCACTTGCAATGTCCACAGCTTTTGCAATGTCAGCCTGGCAAATTGTAGCTGTGTCTTCCCCATCCTCTCCCTCTAAAAATCTGTAAAGGATGAAGGTTCATTTTCAAATTCATTAGGACAGGGTTGAACAGAACTAAGAATAATGGTTGTGAGAAGGGAATGGAGAAGGAGATAAAGGATGACAACAATAACAACACAGATTAGAATCCAGGGGCTGTGGTTATTGACCTCTGAAAGCAGAAGCCACTAAGCAAGTTTGGCTCACATACCCAGGCTCTTCAGAAAGCAACAGTTCAGCCTGGGCTGCACGAACACTCGTTTCCTCCTCTTCATCTGTAGCTGCCTTGAGCTTGTGTTCAGTTACAAACTTGAGGGGATGCTTCTGAGGGAATGTGGAACCAAAGGTCATAGGTTAAGGATCAGAAACTGAGAAACCCAACTTCTTTTAAACATTGATGTCCATTAAGAGGCCAACAATGAGGAATGGGAATATCAAAGGTACTGTGATTAACAATAGCTGTAATGGACATTAAGACACCATTCCTCCCCAGCCTACCTTCTTACCTTAACAAATTTAGAACTTCCTCTTTGGAACTTCTTTACAGCATTCTCTAAGACTGGGGCTGGCCCTGGGAATGGATCTTGAGCCTAGGGGCAGTGAGATGGAGTTTGCATCAGAGATGGAGACTATCTCTCCTTTCTCCTCCCTTAATTTTTTTAATTGCAATGCTTTACTTTTACATATCACTTTGCAATCCAAGGTATAGACAACTTTCCTAGGTGAAAAAATTTTTAGACCATTATAATGAAACTTATCTTAATTGACTCATTACCTCATACTTTTTTCCCAAACTCCTTTTCTTCTCCAAACCCTTTGTTTACTCTCATTTTGCCCTACTGCCTTAATTCTCCAAAGAGATCCTACTCTTTCCTTTCCATTCACAAAATCCACATCAAAGCATCTCATAAAGTGGGCACGAGAAGCAGAACAGCTATGGGTTGATGAGATCCTTCCAGTTTCGCCTAATAACTCAAGGAGGACACAGGATCCCTCCTTCCCAACCTGGAACTTACCCCAGATAAGGTATGACTCAATTTCAACTCCTGTTTCTGATTTGGCCTCAGATCCTTCTTCAACTGCAGGTGCTTCTGGTTGTGCTTTGACCTCGGATTCTTCTGGCTCTGTTTTGACTTAAGCCTCTGTGTCTGTTTCAGCCTCTTTGACACCTGGGAACCCTTGGGCTGAGTCCCATCTTCCCTTTTCCTCTTGGTTGCTTTGACAGAGTCAGGGGCAGTGGGGTTGGATGGGAGAGAATTGGCTTCATCAGCTTCCCCTTCCCAGTAGCGTAGAGGCTATTGGGGGGAGAAGTGGAGGGGAAGAAGAGGTGGCTATGAGCAGGCAACAGCAAGATCTAAGCCAGATCCCAGGCAGGCTGGATGCTCCCTTGCCCTGCACCCAAACCGGGTCCATAAAAGATATGATTCCTGGGCATTGAAAGTTTAAAAGTGCTAAAACTATGCATTAATTGAAAAATTTGTGTTATTTTCCTTGTCATGCAAATTTGATGTTTGTCTTCTTAAAAGTGCTAAAACTGGATAAATTGTAAAATTTGTTTTATTAGTCTTATTCTAACATTTCACTTAGGAAAAAAATGTGAAGTACTGATATTTATAAAGATTTAGAAATAAAAACGACACAAACTATTAAAAAAGTGAATTCTAATGTTGAATGAAATTCCTCTTTTACAATACAAGCAGTGGAAGCTTTAATTTCAATTCCAATAAAAATTTGTGAATATAGATTTTCAACACTATCAAAACTAAAAGTAAAAATCACCATTAATGTCCAAAATGACACCACTATTGTCTTGTTAAAAACCATGCAACAATTTAGCATCTTATTGAAGCTCAGCAATAACAGTCCTCACATTGACAAGTCTTTTAAAAATAAAATTTAACTTCAATTTACTCATATTTTAAATGTGCTATATTGTTATTTAATGTTAACAGAAGTACACCTATTACTATAACACTAATTTGATTTTCGAATACTTTGCAAACTACGTTATGAATTTTGCATGATGTCTTTGAAAATATTTTTCTAAGATGGGCAATAAGGCTTCAGTAGCCTGCCAAAGGGCTGCACGACACAAATAAAATTAAAAATTTCTGATTTGCGTTAATAACAAGAGTGATTTCACCCAGAAAGAAGTGGAAATAGCACAAATTGCCTACACAGCTCGGGTCGTCCATGGTCCTTCCCGCTTACCCCGCCGGGCCAGGGAGCAGAGGCACGCCATACCTGTTTCTTGCCTTGGGCCTTGACCCGGGCCTTGGTACAAGGCTTCGGAGCCGCTTCCATGCGCCCGGATCCCCAAACGCCTCCAAATATCACGTGGAAACGCTTCTCCACAATCCCGCGATCCGCCAATGGATGACACCGGAAGTCATTGTTGGCGTGGAAGGACCCCAAAGCCTAGCGACCAATGTAAGACAGCTGTCTTCCGGAAGCCATGGTGGGCAAGTTTGTATCTGCAGGCTGCGATGTTGGACACTGGCGTGGGGACCGTGATGTGTTTATAAAAGATAAGCAATTACCTTGAAGGAAGCAACTAAGCGACCAGAGAGGGCTTCGAGAATCGAGTACTTGTATTTTCTTTGGGTTATTCCGCCGCTAAACACCTTTGAGGTACCGATTTTTCCGGTTGGCTGGCCTGCTTGTAAAAACGTCGAGACTACATTTCCCGGCGTGCCCTGCCCTTTTTCAGCGTGTCTCTTGTCACGTGCCTCTAGTTTTCCCAGTGTCCCCTATTTACTTCCGGGTTCTGGAGTTCTGATTGAAAGTGAAGGAACGGGGTGTGTGTGTGTGTGTGTGTCTGTCTGTCTCTCTCTGTGTGTGTGTGTGTGTGTCTGTCTGTCTGTGACTGAAGCTGAAGCATTCTCGAGGTCTAACGGGTTAGAGGCGTGTATAGAGGCCGAGGCGGGCCTTAACTGGCCTGGGATTCTGTAGAGGGCAGTGCCAAGCTGCCAGTTGTGGAGTGACGTTCTCCTACGCCTACTTCCAGTGATTCTCTAGTCCTCACACCATGGCCGAGGTGATTCAGAAGAGGCTTCAGGGGGAATTGGAGAAGTACCAACAGCTACAAAAGGGTGAGTGAGACGAGACGTGGAGCTGCCTAGGTATACTAATACTCAGATACGGTGTTTCGCTGCCAGACATTCCGGGAATCCTCCAGAGTGATCCTCACAGGAACCCCCTTTACGCCACCCAGGTTGTGGCCTAATCCCTATTCATGGAAAGGGTTGAAAAAAAAAATAGTAAAAGATTTGAGACTCTCGTATTCAAGTGCTGGCCTTTGTCCACAACTTGGCATGTCATGTTGGGCAGTCATTTCCTTTGTCCAGGACTTTTTTCCTCATCTGTAATATGAGGTTTATCATTCCTGCCCTCCATTACTTGCACCATAGTGGTATGGAGGGAAAGCTAGTACTTTGTATGTAAAATTTGATTTTTTTTTTAAGTGATTTCATCACTAAGGTTTGTGACATACTTGATGTATTGGTATTAGTGGTGTTTCAAGTTGTCTAATTTTCTTTTCTTTCTTTTCCCATCTCCAGACTTGAGTAAGTCTATGTCTAGTCGACAGAAGCTGGAGGCACAGTTGACAGAAAATAACATTGTGAAAGAGGTGAGAGACCAGGTTTGAAGGTGTCCAGGAGCCATGAGGCATTTCCATGCATTTTGTATCTCCAACCATTTCTCTCTAACTCCAGGAGTTAGCTTTACTGGATGGATCCAATGTGGTATTTAAGCTTCTGGGCCCAGTGTTGGTCAAACAGGAACTGGCGGAGGCTCGAGCTACTGTGGGCAAGAGACTGGACTATATCACAGCAGAGATGTAAGTATTATCCTCCCTTCATGCTGCATGCTTCCATTCTCACCCCCACACACGCACATTTAACTCTTACCTTTTGTTAATAAGATTTTCATATCATTTCATTTCCAAATATACTTTAACTTTATTCATTTCTTTTTCTCCCATGATCCCTCATTAGTTTACTAATCTATTGTACAGTTGTTCCAAGCTCTCCCCTCCCAACTTGTGAAATCCCTACCATGATTATCTTTTTGGGTCTTCCCTACTTCCCCATAGTAAACGATACGAATCTCAGCTCCGAGACCTGGAAAAACAGTCTGAAAAACAACGTGAGGCCCTGGCTCAGTTGCAACAGGAATTCCAGCGTGCCCAGGCTGCCAAAGCAGGGTCTTTGGGAAAGTCTTGATCTCTCTGGTTGGGGGAGGAATAGAGAAGGAAAAGACTGTGGCAAATAAAATGTGAAAATATCTGACCCTGGTTTTGTTTTCTAAGCACTATATTACATTACTTTCCTCTGTTTCCCTGCCTCTCTTCCTTCCCCTTCCCAAGGCTGTTTAAATCCTGAACCAACCATAGTTTCACCTTAGTACCTCTTGTCCAACCTTATTTCTAGTGAATGGGGATTCTAATTCTGATTAGAACCTTATTACAGACTAAAAATTAAATCTGTTTTTCACCCATGCCCTCAACTTGGTATTCTATTACTATGGCTAGTCAGACATTAAAATTTCATGTAGAATAATGATGGGGAGGGGGGAGACATTTATGTTATAGCTTGGGCAATGTGAGGCAGATATGTTTTTTGACCATAAATACAAGAAACATCTAATGTTGTGTGACAATCACTGTGTGATTAGGCTATAATTATATTCCATGTCATTAACCCCAAAAGGTTAGTGACAGTTATTCTTACCTTACAAGGTTTTTTTGAAATTATGGAATAGATCTCAGAAATCATAAAAATTAGTACCTATTTAGTCTGTTTTAATAATCCTGGAGAGGTCTAATAAATTTTCATGGGTCCTCTGATTCTAACTCTAGTTATTCTTCTTACCTACCCTTCAACTAAAAGATTAGGTTTTATGCAAGACCACTTTTAAGAAGTCTGCAGGTGTGTACATTACCAAGGGAGTATGCACTCATTTTGTCCAAACATCTTTATCTTCTCCATAAACTGCTATGCTATGTGATCCAGAAATTTGAATTGAATTTCTTGAAACATTTTTAGTTTACACTACATTAGTTGAATACTCTCTCTTTAGCTTTTCCTTAACATTCCCTTTTTTCAAATTAGCAACTAGCAGAGCAATATGGTGCTCGTATAGTAAGAGTTTTTGGTGTGTGATAGTGATCCCAGATTGGATGACTATAAGGAAGGACAGTACACATGCTGGGGTCTTAGCTTGGGGATGAAGATTGACTATAGGAGGGCTTTTTAAATGATGGTATTGTGGAGTTGATGAGCTGAAAATGAATTCTTGGACAATTAGAACACTGTTGTCAAACCCTCTCACCTGAAACCTTCCATAGAAGTGGCAGCTGGCATGAACCAGGGCTTGGACCTGTGAGCTTCTGAGGTGCATAGATTCTAGAAGTCAAAACAATGAGTCGGGGTCATGTAGTGTGTTTATTGTTTTAGTGTTGTCACAGTACAGGAGTCCCTGGCTGGGGGTGGGGGATCATAGAAAGGGGGCCCCTATAAGACTTTCCTTCTTTTTCTCCCCTCCCTCTACCCGTTCCTGGTACTCAGAGCCTCTAGGCCATGTGCCTTTCAAGCCTTTCCCTGGCCCTTGCATTCTGAATGTGACAAGCAGAAAAGAGTCAAAGGTGACAGTATGACAAATAGTAAGACTCAGAAGGTAGGAGCCTTGAGAAATGTAACCTTTCTGTGTCTACTACCACAATAGTCAAAGAAATTCAAAGTGGCTGTCTAACATAACTGTAGTAAACACCCAGGGCTGTTCCTTTCTGACCAAGCATGATTAGTTATCATACAAGATGACTGTCTCAATCCAACATGGTCATCACTATTCAAGGTGGCTAATAACTAACGACATAGTCACCATTGCTTCTGCAAAACAATGTAATTTTCTCAGAACAGTGCCCGAGCAATTTTTCGTCCTGTGGCCTTGATCCTGGGGAAAGAACCTCCTCCTCCCTCACCGGGAGAATTTGCAGGGATAGCAGGTCCACTGGAGAAACCTGGAGCTACTGAAGAGGGTGGCTGTCGATGTCTCAACAGGAAATCGCTAGAAGCACCATTCATGGCATAGAAGACATTAGCTGATGGTGGAATGGTCAGTTCTGAACAGTCATCAGATAGACATAAGATCCAGGGTCAAAAAATAAAAGAATGAATTATTCCAAGTCACTGAGGATCCCAATGACCAAACCTATCACTCTACAAGACTCTAGTTTTTAACCCTCCTTCCCCCTGTGACATCTGACCTCGATTGCTTGGCAGCAGTTGCACCAACTCGAAATCTGCAGCTATTGCTGGATCCCGATTATTTTTTTTCAGAACACAATTGATAACACTTGGAGCTTTGTCCTGGCTTGTCACCTGGGGGCAATCAAAGAACCAGACTAGTTGGACATTGGTGCCCAGTTCTCATGTGAACATCCATACCTAACATGCTAATGTGCAAAAGAAAATCCAGCATAGTGACCCTGATCCAAAATGGGCCAATGATATCCACTGAATTGCTCACAACATCTCACTGATAAATCCCTAACCACCACCTTTCAGAGTACTGATCATTCAATAATAGCCACCAAATGTGTCGAGTGGCTTCTGATATTCAATAGGATCAAGACACACAAAAAAATACACCTTTTGTGTATTTTTTTTGGTTGCAAAAATCTAAGAAGGCAGACAAACTCAAACTGGTTCGCTTCATTTTATATTTCTCTTCAACCCTATATTAGTGCCCAGCTTCCTCTCACCAGTATGCTCTTGTAGACACTGCCATCATTCCCAAGCTCCATCTGCACACGGATTATGCGACAGTCAGAGGTCCCTAGTCCACTTCCCTGCCTACTCCCAGAGCCTGTCCCAATGGCAGTGCCCTCCTCTGATCCACTGCTAAGAGGAGAGCCACAGGAGGCAGAACGTCGGTGACCTCGGGTGGGCTTGGGAGAATACGATGTTGGGGAGAGCAAACCAGAATTGGCAGGAGTGTGGGAGGAAGGAGCCCCATTTAGGGTAGAGTCCAGAGAGGAAACAGATGGCCATTTCATATGCTGGAGACAGATAAGACATAATAAAAGTCAATGGAAGAATAAGGAAGACACAGAGAGGACAGCACTAAGGTCTAGAATTAGGTCCTTACCTGGGTGAGGCGAGTGAGCAAGGGGGCAGGAGAGGCAGTTGTGCTATCCTCTCTGGGACCAGGCTGATCCCAGGAGACAAGGGGAGTAGGACCACCAACAGATCCTAGTACACTGTGAGAAAGGGCTGGATAGGTTAGAAGGAAAAATTGAAAGTCCCCTACTAGCCCCTTCTAGAGGCTACTCTTTTGCTTCCATAGAAACACCCTCCCCTAACCCCCATTCTCTACATCCTCCTCTCACTCTGTCCAGTGAGAGATGACCAGTGTTGGCCGAAGCATCCGGGGAGCTGGGAGATCACTGACTCCAATTGGTTCCACTTCACAAGACACATGATGACTAGTGGAGGTTCAAAGGTCAAAAGTCAGAATTTGCTATCCCAAATATCTCCCTATATTAAACATCCCGGAGCGCCCTTCTCCCCTCTCCTGTTTCCATTACCCTTGGGATACCAAATCAGTCACCTTTGAGCCTCTGTCAGGGGCTGGAGTCTTTGAAGCCACTGTTGGACGTTAGGATCAGGCTGGAGATCATAACGTCGACATTCATCCTGAAGACGCCTAAGCTCAGACAGGACAGAGAATTCCTGCAGGAAGTACCCCAAGAATGAGCCTTGATACTGAGAGAGCCCAAGGTCAACCCTCTCCTCATCCCTTCCCTGGGGAGCCTATGCATCCAACTCCCCTCCTCATTACCTTCCTCCTCTTGTCAAAGTTGATGTAACCGTTCTGGGGGGGGGAAAGGTAAAAGAATGAAAACTTTGACCTAGTTTCCTAGAACTTGATTCCTATCCAACCTCTAGTCACACATTAAAAAAAATAAAAAGCCACTCTGACCAGTTTGTCACCTGATGCACTACCTTCCCCCAAGGCTAACCACACATACACTGACCTCCAGCTCATCCCTGGAGGCTGCATCCAGCATTACCAGGTCTTTCAGGAAGGTGCCAAGGTATGGGACCACACCCTGAAGGCAGGAAGAAAAGAGTCATGGTTTAGCTACCTCCCCACACTTTAGGTTGCCCTCTTGGAATAGGACATTTGCTTCACCATCCCTTTGTCCTTTAATAATGATCATAATGATGAGTTCATATTTCTAGTACTTTACAGTTTATGAAATATATGCCTTGTAATCCTAAGGTAGATAGTGTCATTAAGTATAAGGCAGGGACTGGACTGATTTTTTCAATGGCATAGGGAATTCCCTCTCAGAAGAGGAAATTTCCCCTACCAGTTCAGGCTGGCATCTCTTCTGCAACTTAAAGAATTTTCTTGAACAATGAGGTTAAGTGATTTGCCCAGTATGTCAGGAATTGCTGACCCTGAGCTCTCCTGGCTCCAAACCTAATTCTCTTTCCTCTACTATGTAGCCTCTTAGTGCTACGGTAAATACATTTTATAGACGAGAAAACTAAGGCTTGTAGTAAGTGAGAAGTGTTGGTGCTGAAACTTGAAGCCAGGTCTGTATGACTCCCAGTTCAATGTCCTGTCTCCCCCATCTGATCTCCTTACTGCTGATCTCTCAGCAGGCACTCACCCCACACTGAGGCAGCACATTTCTCACAGGTTTCTTGATGTTTGGTTCCACTGGCAGAAGCACCTTCGTCTCCTGGAGGAAACAAAATAGTTTGGGAGGAAATTAAAGAATGAAATTTGAGCAGTAAAGGAATGAGGAGGTAAGGGGAGTACCTGGAGTAGTAGTTCCCGGCTTTGGGAATAATTATCTTCCTCTGAGAAAATCTGACGGAGGCTGGAGAAGAGGCGGAGGCTGTCCCTGGTAGAAAGAGCGAGAGGCCCTGAGAATCTTTTATCTTCAATCCTCCTAAAATCCTCAGGAACCACCCCTTAAGACCACCATCTCTTCCTCAGGAGTTTACTCAACTTTCTCTCTTAAATCCAGATAAGGACTCCTTCATCTATGACTCCATTCCCCACAAATACCTGGTTATCTCTCCCCAGGCCAACCGAAGCCTGTGGATTGGACTGGACTGAAGGGCTGACACAACAGCATAAACAGATGAGAAATTTCGGAGCAATCGACACTCCTGGTTAAGGGTGGAAAGGTAAATGATTATTTTATCTGGTGTTTAGAATCAGAATTCTCCAATTGCTCCAATTCTTCAGCCAGGAAAACCTTCTCTTCAAAATCCTGGCTAAGTTTTGCCTTTGATCTCCTTTTGCTCTACCTTCCCACTCTGGGTACAAACAGTGTTCCCTAAAAGTTTTCTCACCTCTGCCACCCGGATCCATTTCTCTAAGAGCCTTGCCCTCTGCGGGGGTCGGAGAGGCCGGATGTTGACCTCTTCAAGGCCCTCTCCAGATACTGTGGCTCCCAAGACAGAACTAACCACAGCTCCAGCCACCTTGTTAAACTGAGTAACTGTTGCTCTGACAGAAGGACATAGGTGGGAGTGACCAGGCCGGTCCCTGTGGCCCCATATTGCCCCAAGGCACTGAGAAGGGACCAACGAGAGGAACAGCTCCTGGTGAGGCAAAGATTTGGAGGTCAAAGGTTACAGTTGGGAGCCTTCAAAAAGAAGGGTCATGGAGAGGTGAGGGTCAGTGTTCCAGTAATCTTGGGTTTGGAGACCTCAGATGGTCAATGAATAAGTTTCCCTGGAGTTTACAAATATAAACAGGCTTCAGTAGGAAAAAGACCCTTTTCTAATGGGCAAGGAAGGTTATGGGGGAAAGCATAAGAAGCAAGGGAATGATCAGGAGTAAAGGATAATTTAGTGAGGGATCATTTGAGGGAGGAAGGGAGAGATCAGAGGTCAGGGTCTCACCGCATCCAGCAGGGTCAGCTGCTCGGCCAAGTGGTCAGCGAGGAACACCAGGACATCCGTGGGGTCAGCAGGGGGATCGCCAGGGGAAACCAGGGGCTTAGGGAGGTCAGGGGCTGGGAGGGCCACCCGGGATCGGAGGGCTTGAATGAGATCAACGATGTCCCCACCAACAACCTCCCCTGCTTCATCCCCTGTCCGTAGCAGGAAGCTTTCAAGCCGGTCAAGTTGTTCCCTGACCTCAGAGCCAAAATCCTCAGGGTGAGAGGTCAGCCAAGTTGAAAGAACAGAGATGGCTAACCTGAGGGGGGAGGGGATCAGCCTGGTATAAGAAATCAAGCTGGGGTCAAGCCATAGCTAGGGTGGAATGGGATAGGAGGGTCAAAGGTTCAGGGATCACTCACCCTCTTGTCCTGAACAAATCAGCACTGGGCCTGGATTCTAAGGCCTCCAGTCTGGAAGGAAAAGAGGGAAGTTCATCTGTCCATCCTTCCCAAATACCCTGTGGCCTCTGACTTCTTTAGCCAGATGACTCTCTCGACATTCTAATCGCACATTCCCCCTGACCTGTCAGCCAACAATCCCAGTACAGTCGGTGTGGAGGTGAATGCCTTGTGGGTGGCCAGAAAGGCTGGCATAAAAGTCATATCAGACCCTGATGTCCTGGCATCCAGCAGATGTCTAACCAGAGCAGATAGAGTCCCAGCCCGAAGTCGACGAGAAGAACGAGGAGGTGGCAAAGGAGCCTGCAGAAGATGGGAAAGGGTTGCTGGCTCTTCACTTACTCCATTCCCTTCCTCTGCCAATTCAGAACTCATAGATTCAAACAACTGTTAAGTGGAAGAACTAACAAGTAAGTGGCCTATGAGGAAATCTAGGATATCTGTGGGGTCAGCAGAAGAGTCACCAGGAGCTTTGAAAGGGTTAGGTGTTGGGTGTATAAAGAAAGAAACTGAGGTTCAAAGAAAAAGTTTCTTGCTCAAAAAAATAGAATCTATCCTTGGTCTTGACTGATAGTTGCAATACTACTTTCAGGAAGACAGATTGTAGGAGAGCAGGGAGGTGAAGGCATAGAAGGCAAGATGAGAGGAGACAGGCTCTCACCAGGGGATCAAGGGGCCGATATTGACGACTGGTGACAGTGAAGGTAGCACCATCCTCATCTTCATCCCAGACAGACACAGGAGCCTGGAAAGGGAAGGGATGAGGGGGAGTCAGTGTTAACTCATTTCTCCTCTATACCCTGGCTCCCAATCATCCCCATTTCATTCTTATTATTTGCTCCATCACCTGAGGAGAGAAGCAGTACCCTCGAGTTCGGGGAGTGGGAGAGGTTTGGAACCCTGTATCCCTTGTCTTGGGAATGAAGCAGCCCCCCCCAAGCCACCTCAGGGCCCTGCAGAGAGGGGGGGGCTGCAGTGAAGGGGAAGGTTGGGTACACAAGCCCAGATCCTGGGGACCTCTCCTTCCCGCAGCAGAACTCCAAAACAGTGGCAAGACGCAAGCAGAGACAGAAAGCAATGGAGACACTGAGATTTGGGGATTTGGGGGAAAAGAAACTGAGACTTGAGTTACATAGTTTCACTTCTATTCCCTGCCTCTCAACCAAGGCAATGTCTGAGTCTGGGGAATGACCCTATTCCCCAATAAGTTTCCTCCTACATCCTGTCTCTCCCTCCCCTCAACCCCCAAGAACTCCTTCCCCAAGGCAGCAGCTCCGATTCTGACAGGAAGGAGAAGAGGAAGTGGGGTTAGTTGGAAGCTAAAGTGGGGGTGGAGAAGACTCAAGGGTCACGTGGCTCCAGTCCCTCCCACAGCCAATCCCGAAAAACCAGCCAAACGGGTCACATCACTCTAATCCAGGGACCCAGGAGTACAAGCCCGAGCTCCTGACTACCGCCACCAGCAGAGAAAACTAGGTGTCCACCACCTAGACAAACACTACCTCCACCTCCACCACCAGCCTCACTTCTCCCTTCCCAGTAGAGGAGGCTCCCCGGTTTTTTCCCTAAGCTTTCCTCCAGGGTTTAGGGGAGGGGTCACGAATCTAAGGGCTTCCTTCCCAATCCCAAAGCAAGAGAATCAGGTTACTGTGGAAACAAACCCCTCCTCCTCAAACAACAAGGGAGAACAGACAGTACACCAGCCGGGGACAGAAAAGGGACATACATAGACACGGAGGAAGCAAAGCAGGAGCAGGAGGAAGAAGCAGCAGAAGAGAAGGTGGCAAGGAGACAGGTGGGCAGGCCGGTAGATGGGCGAGCAGACAGACACGCTGGCACATACACAGACAGAGTCTAGAGATGGAGCCACAGAGAGAGCGCAGAGGCAGACTTTGGAGAAAGCTACATAAAGGAACACTTTATCGTGCATACATTGTCCACCCAACTATCCCCAAGTCTCACCTCTTCCTCTTCCTCCCCGCCCCTCCCCAGGCTTCCGCCCCCTTCGGGGTCCCGGCTCCTAAAGCCGCTCAGTACGACTCCCCCAGGGGAGGCCTCTCCCGAGTCCAACAGCAGTCTCAGGGGTCTGGGGAGCATGGCTAAGACCAGGACTTAGGGGATCAACCGGGTCGAGCCATGGGGCCGCCTGGGAAAAACATGGAAGGAGGGGCGTCAAGGTAGGGGAAAGAAGAGGACTGCTAGAGAAGGGCTGGAGAGGGTGGACAAGAGGGCAGAGAAGGAAGCGGGGTGGACAAGTTCATTGGATGGAGGCATCCGAAGGGGTTACAAGCACAGTGCCGGCGGACGGTTTGTAGGAGTGGGGAACCAGAAAGGAGGCCTTGGGTAGGTGCGCGCTGGAAGGAGACTTGTGTAGGGGACGGTATGTGGGGAATCTGGCGGGCACAGAGATTTGGGGGGCCGACCCCAAGGGTCAGCGGGAAGAGACAGCGTCTGGGCGGAGGGGGGCTTTGGGGTTCTGACCTGGTTCCGGTCGGGGCAGGGATGGCGCGGGCCTCCGGGCAGCTGTTCCTGTCGGTCTCAGGCCGGAGCCCCGAGTCCCTCCCTGTTTTTCCGCCCACCCCCCCCCTTTCCGCTCCTCCTTCCCCTCCTCCTCCGGGCAGTCGTCTGCTTGCTCGGAGTGCAAGAGTCCAATAGAAAAGGAAGTAAGGGACAGAGAGCCTTGAGGGGGAGGTGTGTGCAGAGCACCCAGACTTTAAGTGTGAGATGGGCGGGGAGGGAAGGTGAGGTGTCCTCGCAGCAGATAGCCAGGTACCCAGAACATTCCCTAAGCCCCGAAGCCTTTCTTCTTTGGGGAAGCCGGCCCCCAAGTTCTTGTTTTTACACCCACTCCCACCCCAATCCAGTTAGCGAAAATGACAAGGGTCTTTGCGGCTCCTATGAGCTAGGAAGATTATCTCCCGTTAATCCGCGCCACCTCTCTCCCTCTCGGGGATAGAATCCACTACTGTTTTTCCACGAGGCTCACAGGGTTTAGGTGGAGGGGAAAACGGTCGAATAGAAGCACGTCTTGTTCCGGATCCCTAAGCTCCGGAATTTATGCTTTCCTGGCCGAATCTCCTTTGGAGGTGGGCGAGGCTGCTTTCCTAGGTCCTTATACTCTGTGCCTTCCCCCCCCCCCCAACTTGCACACTCTTGAGGAATGCCGGTATCTGGTGTTAAGGGATAATTGCAAGGGGAAAGGCTGCGGCAGAACCGTAACAAGGGTGGGAAAGACAGGGCCTGATCCTGGCACTGGCATATAGGGTCTCTATGTCTCTACCCAGGCTGGGGACCATAATCCTAGCTCCAATCTTCTTCCTCCCTTGGGCCCCTCCCTCATCTGAGGGATCTCAGATCCACTGCGCCACCTAGCTGCCCCTCCCTTGGGAGGGGCAGCTAGGTGGCGCAGTGGATAGAACACCAGCCCTGAAGTCAGGAGGACCCGAGTTCAAATTTAATCTCAGACACGTAACACTTTCTAGCTGTGTGACATTGGGCAAGTCACTTAACCAATTGCCTCAGGGGGAAAAATGAGTGTAAGGGGAATGGGGGAAAGATGGACGATGCTGCAATCCTTGCTTTGGGAATAAAGCAGTTTCCTTAACCCAAGCATTCTCAATGCTCCTTAAAGAAGGGGTGCCACAGGAAAGAAAGAGTAAAGTCTAGATCCTGGGGGCCGATCCTTTCCAGAGCTGAACTCCAAAACAATGATGACACAAGGGAGAGCTCTTTTGGACTAAGAGAGAGTTGTGTTGCTGGCTAGTGGAGCCACCACAGCAGCTCTCCCCCGCCTCCAAGAGACTCCAGATTCATCGTCCTTGGGACCTCCTTCTGCTGGAGTACTGACTGATGAATTAAAGGCCCTCTTCCCTCCCTATACTGTCCCTGGCATTCCAGTATCAGGTCCCATCGGGAACGCCCTGGATTAGCTAAATTGATTGGCCTCCTTGAATAACCTGGCCTCAGCAGCTTGAATTTCTGGGGCCTCTTCAGGACACTTTGGCATTTCAATTCTCCACCTCCTGAGGTCTGGAAGCAACTTAACTCTTGAAGTGTCCTTCCTTTCTAGCAAAAGTTCCCAGAAGTCTTCTTCCTTTCCCAGAACAGTCATGCTTCTCACTTGATGGGACTGAGGGAAGGCACGCACATCACACACCTAATCCTTGGAAGCCATACTCTCCCAAGGTATGGACTGTTTTTGTTCCAAATGAAAAAAAATCTTCATTAAACTTCAGTAGTTAAGAATACTGAAGAGATATGGGGCCAAGGAGATAGTGAGATCATAGGGTGAATTAACCATAACTGGAACGAACTGTTCTGTCTGATCCAACTTTATTTTGATGAAAGACACACTTTCCCCTACCCAAAACACTTCCTATCAGTTTGGCAGAACTCGCCCAAAGCACTAAGCAGCTGGGTCTTTTTCTCAGTGGGATTTCTGGAAGAATAAAAAAATAGAAGATGCAGTATAGTAGACAATAGGCGGCAATTGGGACTCCAACCCTTTCTGTTCTACAAATGAGGGAATTAAGGTCCAGATATGAAAAATAACTTGTCCAAGGTCATGACCACTAATAAGCACCAGATAGTGATTTAGGAATTTTAGGAGGTAGAGTGGGGTGAGTTTAAGCTCTGATAGTGGGGAAAATAAAAAATCTATATGTATGATGGATCAGATGAAATGGGGAGTGAAATTCAATTCTGAGGATATATAATAGGACCTTAGTCTCTAAGGAGCTGATTACCTTTTCCTTTATATCTGTGGAAGGAGACAGGAAGCTCCCTGGAAGAGAAATAAAAGTTAGAACGATGACTCTGGTTACACATCCCAGGCCTGTGAAGTGTGTGTGTGTTTGGAATGAGAGCTAGGGTGAAGAAATTTAAGAAAAAGAAGGGGAATGAAGATGGGATTTTGAAACATTGTGAATAAATATTTCGGCAGGGTCTCACCATTTGGAGGATTGATAGGGTGAAGTTTTAGGGGGCTAAACTCCCTCAGGTTTTGGGGGGAAGGGGTTCCAAGATTTGAGAGTAAGATGCAGAGACTTACCGATCCACTCCATTCCCTTGAGGAGTCCGAGAAGGAGAAATGCTGAGAGGAACAACCCTACTCCATCTTCCAAGGAAGGTCCAGAAACTCCTGGGGGTGTAGAAGAGGTGGGAGATCCATTTATTTTGTCTGGGATCTGTGCTCCCAGCCCTTGGGATTCACGGACTTCCTCTTCTCCCATCACCTTGTCCTTCCTTACCTGCCACTTCTAGAAACACTTGGGCACTGAGTCCTTTGGCTTGAAGGCTGGAGTGGTGGACCACACAGGTATAACGAGAGCCATGCTGCTCCACCATGACTGGGGGTGGGTGAAGATATGCTGAGACACTGACAGTGCCATCAGGATGATATCGATAACTGGAGCGCCAGGCTTGGCCACCTACTTCCCTGCTCCCTCTTCCTGTACCAGTGTGAAACTTCCAGGACACTTGTAGCTCTTCCGGGGGATAGAAATGGGAAATGAGACAGAGGAGTTCTGGGGGAGTTTGCCCTGGATATGCCCAAACTATAGGAGATGGGACTAGGGTCACTTTTGGGGGCTCTGCAGGAAAAAAAAAAAAAAGAGTATTGGAATTGTCAATGTCAAGGGGCAATTAAACATAATTTCGCCCTTTAGCTTCATCTCACCTCCCCCCACCCCTACCCCCTTAACTGACCTCTTCTTGGTCCCTAGGAACTCTTTCTTCTCCCTGTTCAATCTTGCCTTCAATTTCCCTCCAGATTCAACCTCTTTCCACACATGCCACTACTCCCACCTCATCTCAGTACCAGGCCCTTTTTCCTACTACAGGCATTTCACTATCTAGTTCTCCCATTCACTTACTTTGTATTTCCAGCTTCAGGGCTACCTGGGCTTGCAGGTGAGGAAGATGAACAGTAGCCAGGTGAGTACCCTCCTGGTGAGGTTTCACATCTGGTAGCAGCAAGGTCCCATTCCCACTCCATGGGCCCTTCACTCCTTCCTCATCCCAGGCAGCAAATGCCACTGCTCCCTCTGGAGATCCTAGTGCCTGGCCACCCAGTCCTGGAGTCACGGCCAAGAGCAGCTGTCCAGTCCCCCGATGCTGTCGCCGCCACTCCAGCCCAAAGGGAGGGGGACCCAGAGAAGAGGAGGCCCCACCAGAGTGGGGAGGTGAGTAAGTAAAACTCAAGTCCAAAATGGCATTTTTACCGGGTCGCACCAGAGCAACAGGAGAGTGAGAGAGGACTGTCAGTACAGCTTTGTGGGGCAAAATGGAAATACAAGGGGAAAATGTGGAGGTTAGAGAATTGGGCATGAATCAGTAGGACAGGGCAAAAGAGAGAGAAGTGCATGAGGGAAGGGGATAAAGTGAGTGATAATTGGAAGAATGGGAAAAGATTGGGAATGGTAAAAGGAAAGAGGAACATAGGAAAGAATTTGTGAATGGGAAAAATTGCAGAGAAATTGAGTTAATGAAGGCACTCCATTTGGTGAGCCTGTGTCTCAATCCCTCTTGTCTTGACCAGTTTCTATCTTTTCTTCTCCTTCCCTTCCTCTTCCCATCAGTTAGTCAAGCAAGAAGACTCTTGCACTTTCCCCTGCCACTGATCACCCTGACAACTACTCCCCTTCTCAGTTCCCTGGTTGTCATGACAGTATTTCTGTGTTCCTAAATAGTCTTATTATATACACATAGTCTTGTGAGGGAACAAAGTAGATGGGTGCCTGAGATGGGAGGTGCATCAGAATCTAGAGCACTATGATCCTTGGAAGGCTTCCCCCTCCCCCCTTAGCCTTGACATCTGTATAGTCACTATTAAAATCTTTTAAACTAATCTATCTACCCATTAACCATGTATATACCCATTCTCATTCTACAGTCTAAGCTGGTATAGGGTGTGGGGTGGGTAGGTGAGGACCTGAGGGGAAGGGAAACCAAGTTCATAGAGGTATATAGTAGGATATTAAAGCTAAAGGGAGTCTAAACTGGGTGGAGAACTGGGAGTGGGCCCTGGTAAGGAAAGAGACAATGGTACTGGAGGTTTGGAGTAATTCTGTCCCAGGGCCATTCCAATCTCCCCTAGTGGAAAAAAGGATGGGGATTAAGCAAGGTTATAGGAATGAGGAAAGGGATGGAGAAAGAACTATTTCTGATGTTTATGATAAATAGCTGTTTTATAAGGGAAGGGGTGGAAGATTAATTGCAGAGGACCAATTTTTCCATTGATGCCTGAAGTCAAAACCAAATTGCTGTGCATGGGATGCTATGCTAGACACTAAGGGAGATTCAAAGGTTAGATGAGACAAAATTCTTTGCCATAATGGAACTTAAAATCTAGTAGGCAGAGGGGCAGCTAGGTGGTGCAGTGGATAGAGCACCAGCCCTGAAGTCAGGAGGACCCGAGTTCAAATCTGGCCTCAGACACTTAACATTCCCTAGCTGTGTGACCCTGGGCAAGTCACTTAACCCCAATTGCCTCAATAAAAAGCAAAAAAAAAAAAAAAAATCTAGTAGGCAGATATGAAATACAAAAACTGTAATGCATCCTAAGTACGTTACAGAGAGATGCACATAGGCTGTTAGGAGTGGGGGGGTTGAGCAGATTATTAGATATAGGATCAGGGTTAAAAAACAAACAAACAAACAAACCCAAACAACAAAATCTACAAATTCTGTGGAGCCATGTATGTCCCTAGAAGGGACAAACTTAATATTGAAGAAACCAAGTAGGCTTCACATTTGAGCCGTTTGAATCACATTTGAGTCAGATAATAGAGGCAGCTGCCTTATACTTAAATTGACTGTTCCACCTTTTCCTTCCCATAGTTTACTTCTGGTGGGGCAGAAACAAGTCTATCCAAAAGGCAAGAAAAAATGGGGGAAAGAAGTAAGGAGAAAGCAAACTAGGTGTTGGCAGAATAGAAGGGCAATTTATGCAAGTGAAAGCAATCTGAGGGAAGGTAAATATGTCAGAAGGGACATTAGAAACCATTGAATCGAATACTTTCATTTTAGAGAGGAAACAACTGGGAGACTATGAGTGGAAGTAACTCATTTCGGGTCACACAGTCATAAGTCAGTGGTTAAACTGGAATTAAAACCTTAGTTATCCTGATTCTCAGTATAAATGAGCCAAGTTGCCTTCTGTAGGGGAAATATTTGCAGGGGAAAGAAACTGAAAAGAATGAGGAAAAGGGGGAAAAAAGTGAAGGAAGGTAAGGGGAGAAGGGTTGGAAGACCCTCATTTCATAGTCCTGCAATAACTTTTAAGTGCCTTCCCCTTTAAATATCCTAAGTAATCTGATTAAAAGTATATAAAAGAGTTCTGACTTTCAAAGTTCCAAACCCCACTTAGGTCTGGCTTTAGCTCCAAGATGCTCCTTCCCTTACCTGTTGCTATGATAACCGAGGAGGGGACAGACTGGGACTGAGACAGCTGCAAGAGGCTGGAAAGGCACATTTGGGGGCTAGATAGGCTAACCATGAGCCACGTCCCATCCAAGGATCGAGGAGAGTGGGGCTCAGGGGTTAGGACAGCGGCCCAGTCTGAAGCTGCAGGGCTTGGGACATATTGATTCAGCTCACAGCTTGGAGCTACTGATCCCTTCAAGGAGTCCTCAAGAGAGCCAGCAGGATCTGGGACAGGAGAAAGAGGGAATTATCAGCTAAGAGAGTCAGGACTTGAAAGTACATAGGTAGTATCCCAAGTAAATTTCCCAGGATAAGGTGGAGGGGAGGGGCTGAGCTGATAGGAAAGTGAGTGACTGAGAATTGATTAAGTAAATCCTCAATAAATGAAGGGAAGAGGACCTAGAAGTAAGAATGACAATGCTAATTAAGAATGAACTTTTAAACAGAATAATTACAATAATGATTAATAATGGCTTACATTTACAAAGCACTTTACGATATATAAAGCTCTGAGCAAACATTAAGGCAGGGAAATTCTCTTGAAAGGGGACTGGCTCTGGAGTCAAATCTGACCTCCTGAAATTCACTTAATTGCCTTTGGCCTAACTGAAAAGGATGTTTCTGGACCAAATGACTGCTTAAAGTCCTTCTGGGTCTAAATCTACAATTCTTAGAACTATTCTGTATAAGACAAGTTGAGCAAATATATCAATCCTCATTTTACAGGTTCAGGTTAAGTGACTTGGCCAAGATCATAGAGCTATTAAATGATAAAATTCAGATGTGAGAACCCATGTTTCTGGATTCCAAGTCCAGTCCTCTTTCCACCATATTACTGATGCAAAGACCTTATGAGCACAAGTGGAGGGGGTGGTGAAACAGCTGAGACCTCAAGACTGAGAAGCTCCTTCCAGGACAGGAAGGGAGGCTTAAGGGTGTCCAAATCAGAACACTTACCATACACTTTCAGGTAGAGTGAAGAGTCAAGGTCAGGCCTTGGTGGTGGCTCCCCAGGCCCCTGTCTCAGCAGCAGCACGGCAGGTCGTTTGGTCACTCCCTGAAGCATGCCCCTACCACCACCCTGCTCTTCTATAAACCAGCACTCCAACACCAAGGGCTCTGGGTGAGCAGTGCACCATCTGACTGCTAGTATGCCTAGGGAAAGGAGGAATTCTGGGAAAAGGGCCAGATTCTCAAGGAATTATCTCCCACCAGGATCCCAATCTTAATAGGGTCTAGAGCACTGGGATCCCTAATGAAAGTCTTGGAGGCACACAACTATTAGGCCAATTAATGGGACTCGGGGAAATGGGAGAACACCTTACCTAAAGTTAGGAGCAGGCACAGTGGCTTCATACCTCCTCTCCCCAGCCTCTCCAGCAGCTACTGCTGTCGTTGAGAGGTTCTCCTTTCAGTTTCACTTTCCCCTAAAAGTTAAGTATTGGGAATCCCCTTCTTTAGCAAGAAACATCCGGAAGAAGGTGAGATCCTAATATCATCCCACAAGGGAGGAAACCTAGTTAACTCACTCAATCCCAGTGAAGTCCTTCCTCTACTACATATCCCAAACAGGCCTTCCCAGTCCCTACTGTGCCAAATCCCCACTCCTTTCCCTAGACCCAGGCTTTGGTCACAGAATCATGGCATGTCATACTGGAAGGAGATTTTGAAGTCATTTAGTCCAAACCCCTTGTTTTGGAAAGAAGAGAAACAGAGACCTACCTTTCCCTGTAACCCTAGCCCCACCCTGATCACTTCTTTCTCATCAGTCATTAGCAATGAAACACAGGTGATTGTCAGGTCAAGTGAAAAGACCAATAAATATTTTAATCACCATTAAAAAAAAATAAAATTAAAAAATAAAAACTTTAAATTCCCCAAATTGGCTCCCTCCAAGTCCTTGAAAACCCTCTTCCCCCAATATGTGCATACCCCTCTGGGACTTACTGCAGGGATGGAGTATGACAGAAGAAATGGATAAAGGTTTAATAATCCTGTAAAGGGGAAGAGGAGATGCAAAAGGTATGAGGTGGCAGGCTAATTACCAGTGACACACATACAGACTCCAAGCACAAACTACAAATGGGACTACCTGCTTTGTAATCCTTGGGGATGCTGGACATAACACTACCCATGCACACTCTTCTCCAGGTAGATGATAACCTGGGGGGGGGGGGGCTAAGTCTTAAGAGTTATTTATCTATCTATTCCCACTAGTGAAGGGAAAAGTAGAAGGCTCACAGTTCCAGAGTTTTCCAAATGTTGGGGAATGGAATGGGGTTAATATGGGGAGAAGAGAACTGTCATGAATTCCTTCTTTATATACAAATCCATGGAGGAGAGAGCCTTTCACCTGGAGTCCATAGTCCCATATCTCCTTTCCCCCCAATCCAAGAATTTTTGGGGGAATCAAGCTCCTTCTTTTCTACAAGTGTCAACCCAACAAGAGTATTATGGGAATTATTCATCAATTGATTTTTCCAGTTCTTGAATTTAGTCATGAAGGAATAGTTCCTTAATGTCCACCTCCACTGCCATTGAAACCTATCTCTACTTTGTGTGCTCTTGGTGGGGACCAGACTCTCCTGTTAGACTCTCCTACTTCATCTCCACTGCCACCCCCGGGAGGCTCTCTTTTGGGCAGTCCCATAACTCCTGTGGGTCCCCCTCCCCCTAGGCGATGCCTTCGTTCACAATGTCCTCGGTGTCGCATGAAGCTGTCCCTCCACATGAATTTCTTCGCACACACACCACACACATAAGGTTTGAGGCCTGTGTGAGTTTTCATGTGCTCTGTCAGATGGTGTTTCATCTTGAATTTTTTGTTACACACAGGACAGTCAAAGGGGCGAAGATTCAGATGCATATTCACATGTCGATCCCGCATGCTCTTGTGTGAAAAAGCTTTCCCACAGTGACAAAGGAAAATCTTGTTCCCATCCCCACCACCACTTCCCCCAGAACCACCCCCATTATTTCCAGACACTCCCAAGTTGCCCCCTCCAGTCCCTCCCAAGGACACGGCTCCGTGTTCAGCCTGGTTTCCAGGGAGTTGAGCAGAAGTCTGAGAAGATGAGGGAAAAATTAAGATTTGATTGCCTTGCATGTCCAGGGGCAACAAAGAACGGGATTGGTGGGAGACAAAGGAAGAAGGGGCTGGTCCTCCAGGGTCATCCAGCCCTGGCCCAGCTGTCCCAGATTCATAAGGGCTGAAGTCTTCAGACGATTCACAAAAATTCACTTGTTCCTCACCTTTGTCTGGGGGACCAGTCAGTGTCCGTACATCAGTAATACTTAGGCCAGAGTCAGAAATCCTATCCGGTGGGCCCCCTGAAGCTCCACCTAGCTCCTCATCTTCATCATCCTCACATGTCAGTACCAGATCTTCCTCTTCATCCTCTTCATCCAAGTCTGGGTCTTGAGAGGTAAGAGGGGCTGAAGTAGAGTAGCCTCCCCCACGTTTAACATATACCCAGTGTTTCTGAGGCACAATGCTAGGGGGCACATAGGTAGGCCGCTGTAGCCCAGCCCCAGGAACTACCATCCCAACCCCATCCCCTCCATCATCACTCAGCTCATCTGCCTCTAGCAGTAGCTCTCCAGAAGCGCCACCCCCGCTGCCCACCGCAGAAGTAGGAAACGGAGGGCCTCCTCCACTTCGTCTTTCTCCTCCCCCCATAGAAGAGGCTGAATATGCATCATGAGAGGAAGATGAGAAATCAGCAGGGTCTCCGGGGCTGAAGTAGTTGCTGCTGCTAGGGGACTGATTCTCACTGGCTCTACTGGATGAATGAGGGCGGCCAGAGCTTGTAGATGTGGTAGTTGGTCCTGCTCCTGTACCTCCTGTTGAGCCTCCTACCCCCGAGGCAATGGCTGCTGTAGTGGCCATAGTGGTGGCAGTGGCTGTAGAGGCCCGGCCTTCTCGAAGAAGCTCTGTGCACTTGTCCACAATATGCCACATCTGGAGCACTGAGCCAACAGTGAGAAAATTGACAATGTCTGCAGCAGCCATGCTAAGCCGGCCTGTATAGGCAGAGGCTAGAACAGTTTCAAAGGCTCCAGGGTCCATTACATTGGGCAGTGAGATTGAAGTCATGCCTTTGAGCAAGACTTGGTCATGGAAATAAGGGGAAGAGGCAGCTAAGACAGCCCGGTGAGCCCGGAATTCACGGCCCTGCACTCGAATGGACACATCACAAAGCTGCCCTTGTAGCCGCTGCTGGTTAAGTGACTCCAGCAGTGCACTAGTCACTTCAGGGAAGGACACATGCACCACAGCAGCTGCTGGAAGTGGCAGTGGGGGTGGTGCCAGTGACACAGGTTGGAGCAGAGAGGCCCCCTGGGGAGAAAGAGGGGTTGGCTCCATTGCAAGGAAGAACATAGGGAAGGGGGCACCCCTCCCCCCCCAGCCACAGGAACAGAGAAAGAGGAAGGGCGGCCGGGGGGGTTTCTGTGAAGAGAAAGAAAAGAGATGGGTCAGGAAAGTGAGGGATGTTTTGGGGACAGGGAACAGCTTTCTTTCCATACTCTAAGCTCTTTGACTTTAGCCACAGAACAGCAAACTAAAGTTGGAAGGGAGTTCAGAGGCCTAGGAGCTCACTGTGGTATGGTGGAATACGCACTGAAGAATGTAAGACACCTCTGCTGAGAAGGATCTGGATTGCAAAAAAACGGATGAATGGTGAATTCTGAGTAAATGTTTTGCCTTCTCCAGGCCTCAGTTTCTCCTGCCAAATCAGTAGGCTCAACTAGATAATCTCTAAGATCCCTTCCAGGCCTGGTATTGTGACCACATAATGTCATTTCTACTCCGCTAGCTGTTATGTTTACTGATGGGGGAAATTGAAGCCCAGGGAAAAACAATCACATATTCTTCCTTTCAAAAACTCCCGTCCTCTTTTAATTGTTCTGCCTCCCTGCACTGATGTGAGAGTCCTATAATTTCCCCAGTGTTTCCCCCCATCTTTCTCTGTCCTTGAAGCCCCACCCCCGGTGCATCCTCAGACCACGCCTCTTAAGAACCGCCAAGCCATCTTCTTACAACTGCGCCCCCACTCAGACCTGGTCTCCTCTGGAATCCCAAGCCACGCCCCTCGGAATCCTCCCGGCCCTCCCCCTCGCATTTTCTAGGCCGCCTACACACCCCCCACATCCCCCCACACACTCCCATACACACACACACACACACGCCCCGACCCCTCTCGTCTTCTCACCACTGCACTCCTTTCTGTACTAGCCCTTCTCCCCCTCAAGGCGCGCGTCCCTGCTTACCGGGCCGCGCGCCCCCGGGCCCCCCCCCGCCCCTCACTCAGCGACCACAGCCGCAGCCCGGGCCCCTCCCGCCGCCGCCATCTTGTGCTGTCTCCCTCTTCTCTCCGCCCCCAGCCCAGCCGACTTTAAGGGAGCCAGCACAAACTCCGCCGCTCTACTGGGACGGATTTCGCCGACTCTTCCGCTTCCCCTTTAAGTAAAAAATACCTCACTTCACTTTAAAGGTACTAGTCCAATTCAACAGAATGTTCATGTACTGTTTCAGCCGACTCGGTGTTTTTCCCCTTTAAAACAGTAAGCCTGTCTGTCCCCATTGAAGATAGGTTCAAGAATCAATCAATCATCACTTAGGCTAAATGAAAGCAAGCTGAACTGAGAGCCAACTAACCAATGGTAACACAAACATCTCTATTGCTGCCATTGGTTAGTTGGCTCTTATTTCTACTCCCGCCCTTTTACCCGCCTCCTGGCTCCGTTTGCTACTCTCAGAAAGGGTAAAGCTCTCTTGAGTTGAGCATGGATTGGCTAAAGATACTTGAACTTGGTGCTGGATTGGACCTCTTATTCCAGAGGCTCTACCCTTAAGGAGGGCAGGTAGTAAGAAGTGTTTTCACGCCTGGCGTGCCAGTTGAGATAGTGAAGTAGGGTATGCAAAGTGTCTGGTGTACAGAACAAGATTATTTTGTGTAAATGTGAAAAACAAGCCTAGAGAGAGGGTTATTTCTAGTCTACAGGACAAAGCAGTTAACCAAGTAAGCAAAAGACTTTAGCTCCCTTTATACTGAGCTCTGGAAGAGAATATTCCTCTTGTGCAAGAATTGAGTATCCTTAAATTATGGGGTGGGTTTGAGAAAGGGATATTAGCTGCTCAGTGTCTAAGAAACAGGGAAGGAGGTACACGAAGGATGGAAATGAGAATAAATTACCGTAAGAAAAGAACTTTTATTTAGTTTCATTTTTATAAATCTTTAAAGTTTTTATTATTTTCAAAACACCAACAAAAAGGGTACAGCTCAGCTCCCTCCTCCCCCTCCCCCCAAAAAAACCCCCAAAAAACCCAAAAAACAAAAAATCAAAACCATGGGAAGTGAGGGCAGGGAAAGCCAGACAGCTAGTCAGAGTCTGAGAGGATGATGATCTCTTCCGGATCACATTGTGTTGCCACACTCATCTGGAGGAGAGGAAAAAGAATTGAGAAGAGGTTGGAGAAGACAGTAAGATATGGGAGGGAAGCTTCAAAGTGTCAAAGGATCATAGATTCAGACCTGAAAGTGGTTATTTAGCTCAACATTCCTCATTTTACAAATGAGGAAAACAGCTAAAAAAAAAAGGTGAAATAAAGTGGTGAACAGACTAGCAAAATCAGAACAATGAGAATAGGTGGACAAAAAGGATAAAAAAAGATCAGCATCCCTCCCTAACCCCCATTTCTGACCTTTCGGACTGCAGGCCTGGAAGCTTGTGGTCTAGGGAATCTGGATGGTGGAGGGCTACACCTAGAACTGGTGACCAAGCCATGGCTGGGCGAATCTGCTCGTGTGGAAGAGTCAGCAACTGGAAGCAGGGAAGAAACCAAGGGGAAGGGGGCACTGGGGAAGTGACACCTCTTCCCATTCTCTCTTTCATCTGCAGCTTGCACCTCAATGCAGCTGGGGAAACAGGAATTAAGTATTAGTACTTCTTGGAAAAAGCCCATCTCCCAAATCCCATGTAGTTTATACCCTAAAAGATCACTTCATAAACAAGAAGCACCCCCACCCCATTATTCCTATCCATGTTACCTGCACCCAATCAGTTCTGTTTCTGCCATGTCTTCCTTCCGAGACTTCTTGAGAGGGGGACTAGGAACCCTCAAGGTGTTAGGAGACACCCCACCATTGAAGGAAGTAGAGGTAACAGTGGCTGCCCCATTCTCCAGGAGGCTGTTGGGGAGGGGAGGTACTGGGCACTTCTTGGGAGAAGGGAGGTCCCTATCTTCAGGAGAGGGGACTGTGTCCAAGGGTAAGGCTTCAATCACCAACTCAAATAATTGGGAGGTTGGGCTTTCAACATCCTGGGACAACTCTTCTGATGGGAGGTGTTCCCCATTGTCTTCATTTTCAAGGCAACTGGGAACAGGTTTTTTCCTTTGAGGTAGGGAGTATGACCCTGACATTCCTGCTTCATCTTCTTCCACTGAAGAGCTGCTACTATTGCTCCCCAGTTCAGGCTCCAGCAGCTGCTCAGCAGTCCTTTGAGGTGGAGACTGAGAAGCTACATAATTCTTACCTGTAAGTTGTAAAAAATAAATAGAAGGCAGGGTTAGTATAGAAAGTGATTATTAATCACTTTAATTAATCCATCTTTTTCCATACTAACCCTGTCTCCTTGTTTGGAGGAATAAGAAAATGGAAGGGGAATATGGGAGACTGAATATGAAGAGAGAAAACAACTTGGGAAGGATAATAAAGCCCCTCCTTCTCACATAATACCTGGCTCATCTTCCTCCCCTAGGCCCTCCTGCCTCTCTTCCATCTCTTCCTCTGAATCTGTGAGCTCCTCATCTTCGTCTTCATCCTCCTCCTCCTCCTCCTCCTCCTCCTCCTCCTCCTCCTCCTCTTCTTCATCCTCATCTGTATCAATTTTGGAGACAGTGGAGCAGGATGTGGACTTTTTCCCACTAGGGCCCTGCAAGAAAGGGAAGGCCTCTAATGAAACCGTTCTCCCAAATCTTAATTCTCCTGAGTACTTCATTTAAACTAGTCACTCTCATCCCCAGAGATCTAGTATAAGGCTGGGGCAGGATTCCACCCTCCAGAAATATCTGATATAACATTAACATTCCTTATCTTGCCTCCATACCTCTCCCAAGTCTGTGGATGCTGTTGGAAGGTCTTCATTGTGAGGGGAGTTTCCTTGGGAAAGCCGGGCTCTTCTTCTTTGTCTCTCACCCTCCTCACTCTCATCTTGCATCATTGCATATTTGGAGATCACTTCATCCAGCCTACTGAGTGCCAAGCTTCTATTCTCCCGAAGCCTACGGGCCAGGACAGGATCTGACAATGCAGGGTCAATACCTGAAGCGGGAAGGAAGTGTGCAGTGTGAAGACATGGAACCAGAACTCCTAGTTCCAAAGCCCAACTAACACCCTCCCCACAGGTCTAGTGTGTGTGGCCCCCTCCCTGTACCTGGCCTATAGTCATCTGTGAGGTGACAGCCAAAGTTGTAGACAAGATCAAGATGACGCCGCTCCTGTAACTTGGTGCCAACATCCCGAAAGGCATCCTGAGCAAGGAGCTGAAGCTGTCGCCTTGGGAGGCAGAGGCCATGTCTGGTGGCTGCCTTTTCTACTGCCCGAAGAACATCCCCATAGTCAGGAAAGGTGTCTGGGCCAGGCCTATTGATGAGACGCTCTACACGGCGGTTGACTTCTGGGTATCGAGTGCCCCGGTAGGGTATCCTTTGCTCAGTCACACGGCCTGTCAGTGAGCTACATGCTTTTAATTCACACAGACGCCCAAAGAGTCCTAGCAGCTTACGTTTCAGCCGCCCTTCCTGCAAATATGCAGAGTCCGGGTCATCTAACTCAGATAAATCCAGCTCCTTTTCCTGTAGTCTTTTTATCTCTCCCACATATAATGCTAGCAGTTGCTCTAAGCGCTGGATCTGTCTTCGTGAACCTCTGGGTCGGGAGGAGTCAGGAGCAGTTTCTTCAGTAGGGGCAGGGTTAGAGGAAGGATTAGCAGGGAGAGCATCCCCAGGGGGCTCAGTGGACGTGGAAGCAGGAGTCAGGGGCACCTTCCTCTTGATCGAATGGGCTTTAAGTAGTGTACAAAGCTCATTAATATACACATAGAGCTTGGTAGGCCGGGTTTGGGCACGGGAGAGGACTCTAGAGAGCACATTTCGAAGCTCAGCTGAGGCCAGGAACGTAGGGCGGGCACGTTGTCTTCGATTACAGAGGAATGGGACGACCTCAGGGTGTTCTCCAGTTTGCTTCTTACATAAATCAAGAAACTGGGATAGGGGAGGGAGAAGTCCAAGGAACAAGGGAGAAGGTTGAGAAAGACAGAAAGAGAGGGTTAGTAAGGGGAATCTGACTAAGGGCAATTTCTTTGGTTCCCCCTCCCTGGGGCATAAGAATCTTCCCCTACAGCTCACCTCTTCAAACAGCTTCTCGTTCTCCAGCTGGTAGCATTTCTTGCTATCCCCACTACTGCTGCTGCCTTCCCCGCTGGACTGGAGGAAATCAGAGGCTGCTGCCAGGGGTTGGGCCCGAGTTGGGGGTGGAGAGGAAGGCCCTGGCTGGGCAGCTGCTTCATCCTCCTCATCATCATCCAGCACGATAATGCTGTTAGCGGCAGCCATGGGGGGAGCGAAGCCCCTGGTGGGGTGTTGGGGATTTCAGGAATCCTGCTGGGGGGGATGGGGCCTCAGAGACAGCCCCTCTGGGACATTATCCCCCCCCCCCCCCATCTTACACCTTCTAGCATCAGTCTCATGTTACTCAGTTGATGCCTGCTTCCTCTTCCTCCCCAAGCACCTATCTGATTGACCTCCCTGTCATCTGAGTGTCTTGTCCTCTGAGACAAGGCTTACTCTACAAGTTTTCTCGAATGGCCCCCAACCTACTCCTCCCCCAAATCCTCAAATCCCACCCATTTGGCTCCATTCCTCAGTCCTCTCCTCTCCACTTCCGGTCCCATCTTCTCTACTCCCAGCTCCCAAGATCTTCTTTCTTAAAACATCAGCACTGTCACGGCTACCACCACGGTTGCCATTTCTGCTCACCTTACACCCATTAACAAACCAATTCCCTCTTCTCCACACCCCAAATCTTCAATTCACCCACATCCTGTCTGTCCCCCGCCTCCTCCCTTCCGGGCTGTCAGCAGTACATATGTGACCCAGGGCTTTCCCTGAGCATGGCCCGGGTAGACAGCCTGCCCCCCAAATTCGCCTCTCCTCATGGTCCCCACTCACGGCCCCCTCGTCAGACTCCAGAAGCCCTCAGTGGAGCCCCGCCTCCTTGCCTTCTGAAGGACTTTCCCTCACCCTACCCTCCATTCTCATTCTCTCTCTGTTTCTGTCTCTATCTCTGTCTCTCTCTCACACACATACATATAACATACACACACATATACATGCATACATACACACACACACACACATTTTCTCTCTCTCAAACACACACGCACTCGCGCGCTTCCTTCCTCAAGGGAGGGTCTCCGGCTGCCTTCCCCCTCTCCCCACCCCAGTCTTGTCACCGGGTCCTCCCCTCAGACTCTTCCCTCCTCCCGCCCGCCCCGTGCGGCCCCCACCTCAGAAACAGTCCCTACGCCGCGGCTGCCGCCTCCACCGTCGCGGTCCGTCCCTCCTCCCTCCCCATTAAAATTCTCCCCCCCCCCCTCCGTCACCCTTAACTCTACCTCTTACACTCTCCGCCCCCCTCCCGCAGCAGATCCTGCGCAGAAACGGAAGCGATCATGTCTCAGCCCTTCCCAACCACGTCCCTGGGCGCCGCCATCCTACCCTAATGGAGTTGACCACAGGAATATAGAAAGTAAAGGCACACAAGATACCTGCTCGGCCCTTCTCCAAGAGACGTACGGCGAGTCGCCCGGTGATTGCATTGGCCCAATCCTACCGAATACTTTGGATGGGAGGGCCTCTCCGAGGTCGCAAGACTCGGAAGTCCCTGAGGGAAAAGGAGGAGGCCATGTTGCCGTACGGCATCTCTTATGACGGAGGGAACCCAATTTAGTCAGAGACGAAGCAACCTTCGGGGATTTGCCAAATCTGTGATCACAAGATGGACCCCTGCTCTACCAACCAGAGACCGGCGTCCTCTCTGCCTATTTTCCCTATCGTTTGTCCCATAGCGCTCCCAAGTTAGTATCGGCGAGAGGAACAGTGAGGGATGAGGAACCCGGAAATGAAATTAGTGGACATTTCGATCTATTTTGGGGAGGAACTATCCATCTTATTGGAATATAAAGTGGGCTATCCTAGGTCCGCGCTGGAATCCCAAGGATTGGGGAGAAGTACCAAGAGAAAGTTTTTTTTCCAAGGCTTAGATATCAATATCTAACCCTGACTCTGCATTTGATGCGTGCCCGGGCCACTCTGACCTTCCAGACCGCCTGTCTCTAGCAGTCAACGAGAATCGGTCCAGGGGCTACGGCTTCTACAATACGGTATTATTTTTATGTATACTGAATATATGCACGTAAGTAATCATTTTCTCCACCAATCAGAAATCTTATGTAAGCCTCGAACCTTGAAGTCGCCGAAGTATTTAACGCCGACTCTTAGTGTCACTGCATTCAAAGGGCACCGTGGCAACCGAAGGACTAGAGAAGAGAGCTGGCCCACTATCCTGGAGCTTGGACTTGTGTGCCGTACAGCAAAATGGCGGCCTCCAGGGCGTGGGGAGGCACGCCCCTTTCGCTTAGTGGGGTGTTGTGTGGGGCCTCTTTTCTCCGACGCCCTCCTCAGCTTGGGTGCCCAGGGACTCGGTGGGAATGGCCAGCGGGACTCTAGGACTTGGTGTTTATGGTTGGGGCGGGAGGTGAGGGACGTCCTGACGCTTTGGAGAAAGAGGCTTTTAAAAGGACATTTGCATCTTTCTCCCTGTGTAGTGGGGGGGAGGGGAGGGAGGTCGTTTCCACCGAGAAGGGGAGGGAAAAGGAAAGAAGCTGAGGCTGACGCTTCTCACTGATCCCCAGTTTATTGAGCTGAGAGGGGCAGCCTGGAGGAGACTCATGGCTGTTCCTGGGGCATGTCCTGATCCCTGGAGGAGGAGAAAGGGTTAACTAAAAATGGGCACCGGAGTGTCCCCCTTCCTTCTTCCCATTTGACTCCTTTCTACAGTCTGGCTCTTTCCCTTACCTTGGGGTACCCTAGCAATGGAGGAGCACGGGAGGCCTGGGTTCTAGTCTTGCTCTTAGTTTCCTTCAGGTAACTCGGCTAAATATCTTCCCTTTTTTGGGACTTAGTTTTCCCCTTTATAAAATGGGAAGTGAACTAGATCATCTGAGGCTGAAAGGTTTTGCAGTAGACAGAATCAGGAAAACCTGAATTCCAGTCCTGCCCCAGACACTTAGCAGTTATGTAATCTTGGACAAGTTATTTTAATCTCTGCTTGCTTCAATTTCCTCCTCATTAAAATACTGGATCTTACTGCCTCCCAGGGATATAATCAGGAACTAATGATATAATTTTTGTAAAGCACTTTGTAAACTTTAAAGTTCGATATAAATACTAGTTATAGATTTCCATGACGCATCCCCAGCAGTCAGCAAAGACTTTACACAAAGGGCTCTTCCAAACCTTTTCCTTCCTGAAACTTCTCATGGCCTTCTTCCCCCCCAACCCTCCCAACAGAGGAATTTGACTCATTTTAACCAAAGAAATTGAGACCATTCAATGAAAACTCCCTCTTCTCTCCTTTTCTGTCAGATTCCTTTCTTCTACATTCTCCCTCCCTTACCCTGTCTCACATGATTCCCAGGAAATCTTAGTGCCTATTTTGTTCTTTTGGCATGTTTCTCACCTGGATTGAGAGGAAGGAGGTATTCAATGATTACACCTCCAGTTCCTCTTCTTTTTGAGGTGTTCCAAGCAGCCAGCCCCAGAGGTTTGCTCAGCTCAGAGTATGGCCACAGCAACTTGTAGGCAGCCTCTAGCATCAGCACTCCCAGGAAGAGAGCAATAAAAATGAAAAAAGCCCTATCTAGGGCTGGAAGAAAGGAACCCCTGGGAGGAGCAGGACCCTGGGCAAATGCCAAGAACACATTTCTCTCATCCCTGTCACCCTCCTGTTCTGCCATCCTGATTTGAAAGCCTAACAGCTGAGCAGATCAACCTGAATGGGATGGAGACACTGGCTCAGCACTACTTGGATTAGTGGTAATTTAGGGGGAGGCAAGAAGTTTTCTTGCTGTATCTGCCCTCTATGACCTAATTCTACAGAGACAGAAATAACAACATACAGCCCTTTAAAGTGATTTATACATTAGTATGGAGGTCCCACACAATCCCATTAATGTAAATATAGAAGGAATAGACTATTGGATTGAATCATTCAATTACAAGTGTAAGGTATATTAATCAATTTGAAAAAAAATTTAGGACTGACTATTGGATGAAGACAGATGAATGACACCACACAGGAAACAACTGTATTTGAAGGAAAGAATAAAAATACATCTGGGACCCTAGTTGTAGAAGAACTATAGTCCTGAGTATTAGTTTGAACCAAGCCTGTAAGAGGGCATTGCTCTGCTCATTGACCATGTTATTGTAAAGATGTTATTTGATCAGTAGTAGAGAATACATGCAGCTGAAATCAGAGAGACTAAACCAGTAGCAAACTAGATAGATAGATAGATAGATAGCAAGGAGGTGTGTCAGAGACCCTCATGGCAGAGAAAATTGACCAGCTATGTATTTTATGAATCATTAACCCTCAGATCCCAGTGGTTATTTCTGATGGTTAACCCTAAACCAGCTTATTCTCAGGAACTGCTAAAGCAAATTCATCCTGTTCCTATGAATTATATTGATGCAGTCACGTGACAAGGCTCAGAAGAGCAAAGATGAAGTGAAAAGATTGTGAAGAATCACGGTGAGGCATTCTCTCTGCCAAAAGGTACTTTATTAACAAATAAAGGTCTTGGACAAAATCTAATTGTGATTTTGTGCCATACTCTGAGAAGGGGCAGGTTTGTTTTACAGACAGAAGGGGGGAGAAAGCAGGAGAATTGTTTTGATAAATAGTTGGGGAGATGTTTTGCTTATAGGATAAGATCAGGGAAGAGGGGAGAAATCATGGATAAAAAATAAAGTATAGGGACATTTGGGAGAATGATCTCAGAATGGATTAAGGAATTTTGGTCTTTGGTAGAGAACAAGCTAGCCTGAGTTTCCATCAATATCATCAGGCTATTTCTCCCATACTCTCCTGTTTACATAGAATTTTGGGAAGCTGGAATCATCCAGCCTGTCTTCAACCTCTGAGACCATGTTGATTAGCACATTTGAGATAGCCTTGATGGGAGTGTCATTTTCCCAGATTGTCTTTAATCAGTCTTAATATCTCAACATACAACTTTGTCACTCCCTAAATCTAGCCTTTATTTCTCCTTCCTTTGAGCTATAAAAGTCAGTCCCTCTGCCAAACCAAGTAAGCAACTCTCCCTTGCTTAGTTTTGGTTGATTGAGCCCATAAACTCTTTCATGTAAATAAATGGCAAATATCTGTTGTCTGATGGATGACTTGTCTTTATTGTTCCATTGTCACTGCTATGTTCTCCCAAATCTATTTCATAAATGTATATCATATTATCAAATCAGGTGCCTTTATTTTCACATCATAAGCATATACAATACCTTATTTTATCTTTTCTAGTTTAAATCCATCCTGGAGCAGAAATCAATCATTTGGAATAACCATATTCTGAAATTTCACACATAATACATGATAGTCCACTCAAAACCCTGAAAAATGCTAACTACTTACTCTAAGCTTTCAGACTATAGATGACAATATTGTCTATTTATCCCTATGGCAAAAACAATATCACTGCTAAACCTATCTTCATGAAGATTCTTTGAGGGAAGAATCAGACTATCAAACTATTAGTAACCAGGGATCTTGAATTACTACCCCTTTGGCACATATGCCTCACAATCTTTGTGTTTTACACTTATCTACCTGTAGATCTCATATATATTAGTTGTGGAGTATATCCAAAGTTGTTAGGTGGGGGGATAGAGTAGAGGCAGATTATTTTTTCCAATTACCATACTTGCTACTGTTGAAGTGTGAGAAATGAGGGTTGAGAAATCCTCTGACAGCAACAGGGTCCTCTGGCTGGTGTCCTGGGCTTTTCGAAAGAATTCATAATCCCCAATAAATGAAGCAAGGCTTATGGCAAAAAATGGGTTTATTACACTGAGAAAACAACTTTCTCAGCGGGCAAAAAAGTGTTAGGATTTTTGCAAAGGTTTGGGCACACAGCCTTTGATTATATTGGGGGTTTTTTGGCCTGAAACTAGAGGAATTTGAGGTTCTAATTTTCAGCTCAATAAAGAGTGGCAATTATGCCCAGGCCAAGATCTCCAATTGAATTGTAGGTGGAAATCGATATGGGAGTTTTCCCTGTGAACTGGATGGGGCTCCCTCCCAGAGGGGTTTAGGATTTCTAACCCAGGACCACCCTTCCCCCAAAGATCACAGTTTACATCACTACTATAGCAACTTAGTAAATTTGAGTACTTTAGATGATTATCAATGAAAGAAACAAGTGTTTTCTTACCAAGAACTCTGATGAATTGTTGATGAATCCAAGAAAATTTTACAATTTTACTTGCAAAAGCAAGTATCTAAGCTAGTAAGTACACTTTTGAAACTTCAAGATAGTTTTTTATTTCCTATCCTGAAATGTTAAGTCCCTTCACCTGATTCCCCATTCTGTAGGTGTTAGGTTAGAATGTCTCCACCCCTCATTAAATCATCACACCCCCTCCACACATTAGTGGTTCTTTACTTCTAATTACAGAGTGCTTCTTATTCTAAATCTCTACCTTTGTATTTTCCTTTTTATAAAAATTGTTTCCTTGTTCTGCATCTTAGCCTCTTTTAAATTTCACTTCTCCATCCAATTCTCATATGAAGAAATCAGTGGGGGCTCTTGAGCAATACTAGAAACTCACCTCCTCACAGCTAACCCTAAAACCCTTAAAGTATTAAGACAGACACTTTATGCGTACTCAACTGGCCACTACAAGTGAAAACTGACATTTTCTTTTCCTTTTTTATTTATTTTTTTTTTGGTCTTAGATCATTTTATTGCTTGAGAAGAGCCGAGTCATTAAGAGTTGATCACTGTATGTTGCTATTATTGAGTACCTTGTTCTCCTGTAAACCCATTATATGTTAATATTAAACAGATCTTATCTTACAGCTATGGGTAGAAGATACTATATATACAAATACATATATGTATGTATTAAATATAATTTATTTTTATTTATTTTTTTAGTGTTTTTTATTAAAAGCTTTTTATTTACAAAACATATGAGTGATTTTTCTACACTGACCTTTGCAAAACTTTTTTTTTTGTTCCAAGCTTTTCCCCTCCTTCCCCCCACCCCCCCACCCCTAGATGACAGGTAATCTAATACATGCTAAATATGTTAAATTATATGACAAATCCAATATGTGTATACATATCTACACAGTTATCTTACTGCACAAGAAATATCAGATCTAGAGAGAGAAAAAAAAAAACCTAAGAAGGAAAACAAAATGCAAGGAAATATTCACAGAAAGCGTTAAAATGCTGTGTTGTGGTCCACACTCAGTTCCCACAGGCCTCTCTCTGGATGTATATGACTATCTTCATCGCTGAACAATAGAAACTGGTTTGAATCACATCATTGTTGAAGAGAGCCATGTCCATCAGAATTGATGATCATATAATCTTGTTGTTGCTGTGTATAATGTTCTCCTGGTTCTGCTGATTTTGCTCAGCATCAGCTCATGCAAGTCTCTCCAGGCCTCTCTGAAATCATCCTGCTGGTCATTTCTTTTTTTTTTTTTTTTAATTTTTTATTTATTTCTTTTTTTAAGCTTTTTATTTGTATAACATATGTATGGGTAGTTCCCCAACCTTGATCTTTACAAAGCTTTCCAATACAAATTTTACCCCCAGTCCCCTCCCCTCCCCTAGATGGCAGGAAGTCCACTACATGTTAATAATGTTGAAATGCTTGAGAAGTTATGCAAGAAAAATCCTATCTACAAGAAAAAAAAAAAGAATCAGAGAAAGGCAACACAATGCAAGCAAATGTCAATAGAGATCATGAAAATGTTACGTTGTGGTCCATATTTCATGTCCCTCTTTCTGGGTGTATATGGTTTTCTTCAGTGAACAATTGGAACTGGTTTGAGACAATTCTTTATTGCAGAGAGCCATGTCCATCAGAATTGATCATCATGTAATACTGTTGTTGCTGTGCATAATGATCTCCTGGTTCTGCTCGTTTCACTCAGCATCAGTTCATGCAAGTCCCTCCAGGCCTCTCTGAAATCGTCCTGCTGGTCGTTTCTTACAGAGCAATAATATTCCATAACATTCATATACCATAATTTATTCAGCCATTCTCCAATTGATGGGCATCCTTTCAATTTCCAGTTTCTTGCCACTACAAAAAGGGCTGCCACAAACATTCTTGCACATGTGGGGCCCTTTCCCTCCTTTAAAATCTCTTTGGGATATAGGCCCAGTAGAAACACTGCTGGGTCAAATGGTATACACAGTTTGATAACTTTTTGAGCATAGCTCCAAACTGCTCTCCAGAATGGTTGGATCCCTTCACAGTTCCACCAACAATGTATCAGTGCCCCAGTTTTCCCACATCTCCTCCAACGTTCATCATTATCTTTTCCTGTCATTTTAGCCAATCTGACAGGTGTGTATTGGTATCTCAGAGTTGTCTTAATTTGCATTTCTCTGATCAATAGTGATTTGGAGCACTTTTTCATGTAACTAGAAATAGTTTCAATTTCTTCATCTGAAAATTGTCTGTTCATATCTTTTGACCATTTATCAATTGGAGAATGGCTTGAATTCTTATATATTTGAGTCAATTCTCTATATATTTTAGAAATGAGGCCTTTATTAGAATCTTTGAATATAAAAATGTTTTCCCAGTTTATATAATTTCTAACATTTATAAAATTTTTGAGTTCTAAATTCTCTCTCTCACAAGTAAAATTATATCAATTGTACATGTGAGAACATGCAAAATATGTTCATATTAGCTATATTTTTTTAAAAAGCAAGAAAAAGTGAAAAAATCATATCCATCTGCACTTAGAGTTCATCAGTTCTCTTTCTGCAGGTGGATGGCATTTATTCATCATGAATTCTTTTTTTTTTTTTTTTCCTGAGGCAATTGAGGTTAAGTGACTTGCCCAGGGTCACACAGCTAGGGAATGTTAAGTGTCTGAGACCAGATTTGAACCCATGTCCTTCTGACTTCAGGGCTGGTGCTCTATCTACTGCGCCACCTAGCTGCCCCTTCATCATGAATTCTTTAGAATTATCTTGGGACATAGTATTGATTAGAGTATCCAAGTCTTTCATAGTTAATCATCATTACAACATTGTTGTTATTGTGCACAATGATGTCCTGGTTCTCACTTCATCTTGCATCAATTCATTTAGGTTTTGCCTTGTTCTTTGTAAAACCACTCCCTCATTATTTCTTATAACACAGTAGTAATCCATTACAAACATATACCATAACTTCTTTAGCTATTTCCCACTTGATCTTTACCATCACAAAAATAGCTGCTATAAATATTTTTGTATATATAGGATTTTTTTTTTTTTTTTTTTTGGATCTAGTAGTAACATTGTTGGGTCAAAAAAATGCATAGTTTTTATAGTCTTTTGGGTATAATTCCAAACTCTTCTTCAGAGTTTGCAGTCCAGTTTGCTACCTGAAAAATAGTCTATTAATGTACCTATTTTCCCTTCATCTCATCCAGTCTTTATCATTTCTAATAGGTGTGAGATGGTCCCAGAGTTGTTTTAATTTGTATTTCTCTAATCAATAGTGATTTAGAACATGTTTATATGACTATGGATAGCCTTGATTTTTTTTTAAGTGAGAACTGCCTATTAATATCCTTTGAGCTTTTATCAATTGAGGAATGGCTCTTAATTTTTATAAATTTGACTCATTTCCCTCTATATTTGAGAACTGAGGCCTTTATCATAGAAACTTGCTGTAAATTTTTTTGATATTACTTTGTGTGCCTTTTAGCAAAATGTAGTTTCCTGGTTTGTCTCATTTAATTAGGTTTACTTTTGCTTTTATTTGTCTGAGATCATGATTGCTATTCTTGTCCTTTTTTCAGCTAACATAATAGATTCTGATCTAGCCTTTTAAAAAATTATTTTATTTTTTAATATACATTGCTTTATGAATCATGTTGGTAGAGAAAAATCAGAATAAAAGAAAAATCATGGGAGAGGGAAAAAAAAAAAAAAGTGAACATAGAATGTGTTAATTTACATTCAGTCTCCATAGTTCTTTTTTCTGGATGCAGGTGGCATTTTTTTAACCAAAGTTTATTGGAATTGCCTTGAAGAAAGTATTGGTTTTCAGAAAAACAAATGTGTGGAAATCAGCACTGAGAGTCAGACCTGTGAATGTTCACTATATTTCTAACTGGTGGTTGAAAGATAAAATGAAACAGGGATTAAAGGCAGAAGCCAGACCTTAGGAGTTAGTCTTCCTCAAAAAATTTCTTGATTAAAAAAAAATATTGGGAGATAGCTAGGTAATGAAGTAGATAGAGCATAGGGCCTGGAATCCGGAGAACCTGAGTTCAAATCTGGCCTCAGACACTTACTAATTGTGTGATCCTGGGCAAGTCACTTAGCCCTATTTTCCTCAATTTTGTCATCTGTAAAATGAGCTGGAGGAGGAAATGGCAAAGCATTTCAGTATCTTCACCAAGAAAATCCTATTACAGGCTCAGAAAATCAGACATGATTGAAAACAACAAATATAACTGAAGAATTCTAAGTAGTTTTTGTGGAAGGCTGTTGGTCAGAATCTGCGTCCTAACTCAGCTCAGTATGGCTTACCAAAAACTGGTGGGTAAAAGGTGAAATGATCAAAGATTTCAATTCCCACACAACTGGGTTGAGAAGGAGACCGAGTTTCCTCAAAAAAAAATTTGAATGGGATTGTCAGATTACTAAGAAGTGATAATTGGCTATAAAGGTTTTAAAAGGTGTCTAGAGTTGAGGTTTAAATATTAGTATCTTTTAAAAAACAAGATTAAAAATCTCAGCTGGTTGGAGTGGGAGAAATTATGTAGTGATTTGCTTTGAGTATGAGATGTTTCTATTTTTGCCAAATAATAACTTTTCAGTTTTCAGTTCTATCTGACTTATAGAAGTCTAATTAAACAGAAAGTCTGAGAGAGATCCTGTTATGTTTTTATGACCTTAAAGAAAAATGGTCAGAGAAAGAAGAATGTCAAAAACTCTCCTGCATGGATATGGTGTATTGAAGAGGTCTATACAATAAAAAGCAGAAAGTGGGGGAGGGGGATGAGTCATTTAATCCCTATTTGCCAGTCTTCCTTGTTTGTAAAATGGGGATGTACTAGAGAAGGAAATGAAAAACCACTCCAATATCTTTGCCAAGAAAAGAAAAGTCCATGGAATCATTTAGAGGATGACATGACTAAATAATAACTATGTGCCAGGTGATGAGATCTTCAATGTTAGGTGTGGTTAGCAGAGGAATTGATCCCAAAGCAGGCAGAAAGAAGGCTCTGATAGAGATCAGTTTAGCTCCATGGTCCCACCCTCTGGGGAGGTCAACCAGTCTGAAAACCAAATTATGTCAAACCCCTGAGACCCATCCTCTGTATAGGTCTCTAGCAGTCTCACCTTGCCATGCCCTGTAAAATCCCTAAAATATATATATATTTAGGAACTATCTCATAGCTACTGCCTTCCTTTGGATCAGCCCACCACAGTACTCTGCCTTATGGTGTCTTTCCTCTTCCCCCCCCCATGCCATGTGATATCTCCTCTAATTCCATTATGTTTCTCAATCCTACTCTTCCTCCTTACAGCTAATTAACTCTTTTAGGGTACTAAATCCCTTTCAGGATTTAATTTTCCAGCAGAAGACAAAGACTTCCAGCCTTTGTCCCCAGAATGTCTGCTTCCAAAAGACAGAAAGGAAAGAAATGATGAGTCACAGCTCAGGGTTTACTGTCTAGCCAAGGATTGTGGAATAATTAAATTTTTTTTTGCTCCTTATTTATCTCCAAGAAACCCCCCCCCCATCCTAATTTATCTTTTGAATGGGACTGACTAGGTGAAGTTTTCTCAAGAAGGCTATGTCTCATACATAATGACGAATGTTGGAGGGGATGTGGGAAAACTGGGATTCTAATACATCCCTATTCCCAGAGGTCTGAAGAGCCAGATTAGGTCTTGGGCTCAGGTCTCAGGAAGTAATATGATCCCTAGGCCTAGAGGTCTCTAAAGGCTAAGACCCTAGGTCAGTGACAGTAAGTGACATGGGAAGCAGACAAAATTGGTGACAATTGGTCAGTGATGGTTACTTCCTTTTAGTCTATCCAATGAATAGGCCTGGGTCTTTTGCTATTCAACCAGCTTTCCTGTTTCCTGCAGGCCAGGTCTAGCAAATGTTGGGTACTGAGATGTCTCCTAGGTGTGCTTGGGCCTCTCCCTGCAGGAACTAAATCAATACTTTCTCTTTGTATCTGAAGATGTCTCTGATTAGTTAATTTGGAGAAGAGGGTCTAGTACCTGTCCCATATACTTTCTTAATTCTTTTACCACTTTGTAGGCTATTAGAATTGCTAGCTAATCAAATTGCTAATTTGCTAGACATCCTTCAGAGTCTTGCCTGAAACCTGCTGGCCTTCTCCTTGCCCCAAAGATAAGGGAATACCTCCTGATTTTAAGTCCAATTCCTCCAAATAGCAGAATTTTTTTTTTTCGGGAGACCCAGTGTTTTTCTCCTCCAAGGCTCATTGATCATTTAGTAAAATTGGGATCTATTGGTTTGACTTATTTGGAGGATACCCTGAATCAAGTTGTTTTGCCATTTTAGTGTGACCTAACTCACTTTTTCAGGGATGTTGGTGTGTGGGGTACAGAGACCCTAACCAAAATTGACTACAGAGACTTCTCAAAGTGAAGGTAAAAGGTTTATTAGAATCTCAAAAGAATTAGGCAGTCCCCATTTCTGGACAGTCAAGAATGAAAAAAGCCCACTAGGAGCTGAGAAACATAGGTTAAATAAACAAGCACTGCCCAACCCCTCCCCTAAAGCCCCTTTATGCAAAGCTTTTGTCTTGATTGGCTCTTCCCTTATATTGTAGGTTGAGTAATTATGGGTTGACTAAAAATGAGGTAATGCAAGCAAAAGTTTCATTATTCTAGTTAGATGATTAATAGGAAATTGAAACTTAGGCCTTGAGACTGAGGCCCAAGGCTTCAGATACTTTAGCAGATAGTCTCTAAGAAACCACAATATCCATTCTATACAATCCCACCTCTTCTATGCCCTCCTGTGGTTTCTCATCAAAGTTTCTCAACATCCTTTCATTCTATCTTCAAATAATTGAACTATATGTTCTCAGGGCTCTTCCAAGTCATCACTTCCCTCTGGTTCAC
>JAJPUD010012849.1:0-47312 GCA_023553655.1 Myrmecobius fasciatus
TTCTTCTTCTTCTTCTTCTTCTTCTTCTTCTTCTTCTTCTTCTTCTTCTTCCTTCTCCTCCTCTCCCACTTCTTCCTTCTCTCCCCCTTTTTTCCATTCCTTCCCTCCTTCCTTCTCACTTTGTTTTTAATATTTCTTGCTGTCTATTGGAATCATTTGTTTTTATTTGGTCGATTGTTTCTGGAAGTTTGTTGTCTGGGCAAGATTTTGCAACTATTATGCCAAGTTGTTAATTCTATTTCTAGTTCTCACTTTCATGTGTCTCATTTCTTTTTCATTTTTTTAGCACTTTCATTTATTTAAAAATAATTGAAGACTTTATTACAGTTCTTGCTTCCTTTCTTTTATTTTAGTTGAATTTGGGTCTAAGTGTTCTTTGAGGCTTGGCTTCTAGATGTTTTGAAATCATTCTAATTTTTTTTTTCTTGGCCCAAGTCTTGAGCATTTCTGTCACCATATTTTCTTTTTATTGTGGGAGTCTTTATTTTTTATTTCTTCCTTCTTCCAGCCTATTTTCTGACTTCCAAATTTTTGCTTAGGGCTTGATTCTATGCACGTCTGGAAGGAATGTCTAGTGTTTTCCTGCTGGCACTTTTTGAAAGACATTGAACTCTTAGGAACAACTCAATCTGGGAGCTGTATACTTTCAGTATTTTAAGTTGTTCTGATCCAAGAGAAAGACTGATCATTGCCTACTTGGTCTCGGCTGTGCAAGTTGCTGACTTAGGTCTGGGCAGTAATAGACTATCAATTGTCTCAACTAGCCAGATAGAAAGAAAGCTCTGTTGATTCATAGTGATAAAATGCTAACTTCCTTTTGATGTGAGATTTCTTCCCAGGTTATTCTTCTGCAGGCTTCAGATTATCCTATAAATTATAACTGAGATTTCACTCTGCTCTAAGGATGTCACATAGCTGCTGATCACCTCCAGGCTTGTTTCTCACATAGCATATATAGTCCAGGATCAGTGACTATTCCAACCCTAGGTCGTCCCTTCTAGTAACTTAGATCTATGACTAGGATTTGAATAGTGAGCAACAAAAATGACAAATGACACTTTTTTCTACATCCTCTATATTGTCTATGTATGGGTTGGTAACCTTGTCTTTCCCAAGTGCATAGACAAATGATTTTTTTTTCAGCTTTTGTGTGCCAGAATGTCCTATACCATAAGCAGACACTATCCCAAGTATTCATAGTTCCCTCTATGCCATTTTTGGCAGAAAAAAGAAGATACATTGTGACTTTTCTTTGATTTTCCCTACCAAAGTTCAGTCTTATAAATTTTGTATATGACTTTCTTGGGGAAGGAACTCACTGCACTCCTTCCTGTTACTTTGTTATCTTGATTATGTCCCAACATTTATTTAGTTAACTTAATTTTCTCAAATAGCATGGCAAGAACAAGAGTTAACAGAACATTCATTTTATAAACTGGAGGCATATTCTTCTACCAAGACACAAAGCATCTGTGGTGGAGAATGGGCACAGACTTAAAGCATAATGATAATAAGGAACAGATGTAAATATACATGTAAGCAAAGTAATTCACAGCTCTTGAATGCAGGAAAAAAAAGAAAAAAAAAGAAATTTGCAGGATAAACACTATTGTATATTTGGAGCAAGTTGTACATGGTTGATTTGCAGTTTCATGTGCAATTATCTTTTTTTATTATACTGTTGTGGAAATACTTGTTTTATTGTTTGAGTTGAAAATAAAATAAAATTTAAAAAATGCAGATGGTGAAAATGTCTAGTTGCAAATAATCCAGTATACCAAAAATTCCAGTTAAATCAAACATGAAAGAGAAAGAATTCATACCATGAATATGAATAACAGGAATAGCTATATCAAGGGATGTAACTGGTACTCCAGCTTTTCCTCAAAATCAGAAAACAAGGAGCTAGAAAAAAATCCATAACTATTGGCTCAAATACTTCATATGATACATGAATTACTAACAAAACACTTCACCAGCTTATTTTCAGATGTAAGTATAATCTTATATTTATTGACGGGTTTCACAGATCTGCTATGAAAAGATGAGAACAGTAGTGACCCTTCCAAAAAATAGGTCAATTATGTGTTTATGAACTCTATACAAAGATTTCACATTTTGCATCACTAAAATAATCTATGAATACCTCCAAGAACACAATATATTGAATGAACAGCAAGAAGTGACAAAAAGTCTTAGGATTGTAAAGAACTACTTATCAATTTGCCAACATTGAACAAGTTTACTTAAAGCACCATGACATTTATACTGCTTTTATTGATGATTGTACAACTCAGTTCTGTACTCATGGCTTATTCATGCCCTGCAAATATATAAAGTAAATGTAAGTATAGTGAGATTGTTCTCTATTTAAAATGCACCACCAACAAAGTAATGTCAAGAACAATTGCTATAAAACATGGCATCTTTCAGAGAGACAGTTTAGTTCATTATGATTCTGCCCACCCTCACATTCATTATCATATCTTCCTTGTAGAAATGAATATGGTTTTCTGGTTAAAGATGGAGTTGTATCAAAAAATTTTATAAATTACTAGATCTACATGGATGATATCAAGTTATATGAATCCATTGAAAAATGCTTTTTTATTTTGTGGAATCTTTCCCCAATTATATAAAAACACGATCTGGACTTGGCAATTATGAAATTCTTTGTGTTAACACAAAGAAAGGGAGATTGAGGTGTCAAGCTTGAATGGAGGACAAATTGAACCAATGGGCAAATATTACTTACTTTTTCAGTCTTCTCCAGGCAAGATGTAAAGAATAAAACTGTTAAGGAAAAAGGTGTAGCTCTGTATGTCAATTGCTAGAATTCCCAAACTCAAAATTTAAAACAATGAATAACTATGTAATTTCAGACTTAATGTGTACTTTTTGGAATTATAAAATTAAAAAAAAATTGCAAAGTATCTAAAGAGATATCCAATGATAATAAGAAATCACAAATCTTAAAATAAACTTACCTTAAGACAGCTGTAGAAATGTTAACATTTCCTTATTAGATGGGGGGAAGTGGGGAGGGAAGGAGGGAAGGAGAGAGGAGAGGGAGAGGGACAAGGAGAGGAAGAAGAAGAGGGAGAGGGAGAGAGGAACAGGACAAATAGATGTTCTCAGAACACCATGATAATCAGGTTAAAGTTACAGGAATACATTTGAAGCAGATATCACATCGCAGAATAATATTAAAATATGTCATTCTATTTGTTGCATGTAAGCCTTTAAAATGATTAAAATTCAAAACTGATATCAAAAGATCCCACATAAGAGATGTCCACACCAATGGAATATGATCTTTTTGATCAATTCACATCCTGCAAGGACATGATATAAACCATACAAGACAATACCAAGCTTTCAAAATTTAACATCTATTTAATACTGTATAAATTTCACTTCTTTTCCCTCTTATATGTTAAACAAATAGTCCCCAACCTAAGTTCTTTGTTTAGCATACAAATGGTAAAAAGGAGTGAAATATATTAATATTGTATATATACAATATTAAATAGGTGTTAAATTTTGAAAGCTTGGTATTGTGCTGTATGGTTTATATCATGTCCTTGCTAGGATGCAAATTGATTAAAAGAAATGGGCATCAAAAAACCTGTACTGATTTGTCAATATCTATCCCCACCAAAGCCCAGGGGACAAATAACCAAGAGGGGAAATCATGTAACAAACCAGGAGGAGAGGAAAGACTTGGCTCATTTGAACTAAAAAACTTCTTGTTGATCACTGAAGACAGTACAATATTTCATTTAGATAAATATTCCCAACTATTCAGATACTTAATTACAGTGTGATAATGTGAAAGTCACTTAAACTTTCAGAGTTTGAGGTGATTCAAAGTTATTGTATGTATTTTCTGTCATTATATCACAAGATACTTTGTATATTGTATTGCCTACCATATATCATAATATATTATGTTATTCATAAACTAATAGTTGACTTATCTCCATACTATAAAAATACACTTAAAACATCCTGGAGAATTTACAAATGAATTACGCTGAAAGTAAAGTGTCATCACAGACAAAACTATTGATTCTTAAAAAATTTTGAACAATAGATGCTGCCATAATCTCCAAGGTGGATGGGATGAGAAGCTTTCAATATAATGGGATTCTGTGGATGAATTTAAAATCTTGTGAGAACAGAATGAGACTCATATTATCAGTATCATCCTGTCTCTTAGTGAAGTTGTTCTGAAAATGTTCTTAGCCAACAGATGAGCTTCTGCTTCAATAGTGATTATAAAACACAGTCATTTGCTCATAACCACAGAAAATTGAGCATAAAATAATAATAGTAGCAATAATTCTATGTTTGGTGTAATGTAAAGGTTAGAGAACTGATCTCAGAGTCTTGGTTCAAATCTCTTTTCTGACACACACTGCCAGTGTATTTCTGGTCAAATCTCAAAGACCATAAATTTCAGAACAACTGTTGGTCTTCATTGATCCAGTGCAGTCCCCTCTCTCGATGGCAGTTCCTTTTACCAGTAAGATGACAAGTTCAGCCTAACCACAGCTCTTTTTTCTATGGCACATTAAAGATTTCTAAGAGATTCTTCCCGAGAACCCTTTAAGTATTTTTGTTCCACATTTAATAGATGAAGAACCTTAGTCTCTGAAAGGTTAAGTGACTTTCATATTATCACATTGTAATTAAGTATCTGAATTATTGGGAATATTTATCTAAATGAAATATTGTCCTGTCTGCATTGGTCAACAAGCACTTTTTTTTTAGTTCAAATGAGCCAAGTCTTTCTTTTCCTTTTGGATTGTTACTTTGTTTTCCCTCTTGGTTACTAGTCCTTTGGGTTTTGGTGGGGGTAGATATTGGCATAGCAGTACAGATTTCTTGATGTCCATTTGTTTTTTTTTAATCAATTTATATTCTCTAAGAACATGATATAAACAATAAAACACAATACCAAGCTTTCAAAAATGTAACACTACTTAATATTGTATATGTTTCGCTCCTTTTTCTCCCTTCTATGCTAAATAAAGATCTTGGGGTGAGGATAGGATGGGGGGTTGTGTGGTATGGTGGAGGTTGGGTTCTGGAATTGAAATCAATTAAAATTTTGACTGCTACTTACTACTTGTATGACCACTTAACTTCGCTGGGTTTTGGCTTTCTAATCTGTAAAACTGGGGTGTTTGGATGAGATGCTCTCCATGATTTCTTCCAGCTCTAAATATGATTTCATATATCTGTGACTGATGTTTAATTTCCTTTCTCAGGAAAGGGAAAGGCCTAACTGCACTGTCTGTTCTCCAGAAATGGTTGGCTTTGTCGAACAGTTATAAGCTTTGCACTATTACTAAGTGTCCTAGTTTGTTAATTCCTGAGTCTGGCAAAAGTTGCTCCCCAGGATTACTTTTCCTCAAGACTACTTTTCATCCCTTCTGGCCTTCCCTGGGGACTTTCCTATGATTATCTACTTTACTAATACAAGATCTCTTGGATCCTATACTCTAACAGAGCTTTAGGCACCTTGGAAAAACTGTTTGCTGCTGCGTTAAATTGGCCACTCTATACCCTTTTATCCCCTTCAAATAAGGATTGAAGTGGAGAAGCAGCAGGCTATCCCTTCCCTGGAAGGGGAAAGGACAGAATGGGGAGAACTCACCTGATTTCTTACTAATGGTTCCATTACTTTAAGTCTCTTTTCTCCATTGCCATTCCAGAAGACCTGGAAACCCTCTGTGGGCAATTGAACAACAGCAGTGCCAGTTGAAAAATGCAATATAGTCCTAGGCAGGGGGTGAGGGTTAGGCTCTCAGTAGTGTCCACACAGCATGTTTTAAATAGTGACAATTGGGGAATGGATTTGTCCTGGAGCTCTGATAAATTTTACTTTCTCTTCCAGGTAATGCTGGTGATTGCTTCTGAGTGCACAGTAGTGGGCTGGGGCCCCAAAGCCAAATATATGTGGCTTTATCTGGGAGTTTCGTGCTATTGGTTTATTCATAGTGAATTGTGCAGTCTGTCTCCCCTATTTGTGCTCATGTGGTAGGGCCATTTGCAGCCATAGATTCACAAATAAATGCTTTGAAAATACAAGGGAGAAGCAAAAATTTTAACCCAGTAGGCAAGGAAAATCAATTTGAAATCATTTGTCTTAAAAGGTACCATAAAAAAATGAGCCATTACTATCCTCAAATCTTAAAATACACTCACTGGCTCCCTGCTGGGTAAAAAATGTTGGCAGAGCTTTTGCTGACACCATCCACTGCCATATTTATGGAAAGAAGACTTAGAGATGGGTTAAACATCAACATCATAGCTCAATAACCAAGGACTGACCATCCTTGTCTGCCAAACAACAAATGAAAAAGACTTTGTTCAAACAATGGAAATCAATGTATTTAAACTTTCTATTGAAGAGGGGCTGTGGGATTTCCAAATCCAGGGACTCAGTCACATAAAGACCAATAGAATGAAAAATTAGTTTTTTGGTTATTGTTTGGACATATTACTGTTTATCTATGAATGAAAATGTTGCTTTCCATATTGTGAGTATATGTATGTGTGTGAGAGAGAATCTTCCTTTTTAAAGTCAGCTGCTCTGCCAACTCAGGAAGGAATGCCTCATAACCCCAAAACATGTCTTTCATTGCAGAGCCAATTTGTGCCAATGGAACTTTTTCAGACCAGTTTATTGGACAATGATGACCCTTGGGCAGAATTGGAACAAAAATATGAGTAGGAACAAAAATATGAGTACTGGCTCATGGGAAACATAAATTGTGTCAAAAGGTAACAAGCTTACATTTTAAATGACTTTTATTTATTAAAATGGTTTTATCGATGCTTCCCTTTTAAAAATATCCTGATCACTTCCCAATGTGCCTTATAGTGTATTCATAATTAAACAAACAAAAATCTTGACACAGTAGTGAGATTGACAGAAAAATGTTTAACTTCCTATTTCCAGGAAACCTTTCGACTAAATTAAAGATAGTGTTGATATTTTTTAACCTTCCTTTCCTCTAACTCAAAAAATAGTTGGACAAGCAATTTAATAGAATCAAAATTCTGAATGATCTTCCCTGCCTTGGCCTGTACTAGTTTTGTTCCTGCCACACTGAATGGTGATTTGGAGCATGTTACTATTACACTTTTCTTAGAATGCTCCTTCAGTTTCTGCCAGAATCTAACATTTGAGAGTAATAGCTTCTAGATTGCTGTTTTAATTCCTTATATCTAGTAGTTGCTGGATTTTCAGAGTTGAACACTCATTTTAGAAGTAAAATGAAAATTTCTAAGTATTTTTAAGCACCCAAAGATCGTAAGAAGTCAATTTAACTTTCTTTATTCTGTAGGGGAGAGAATGGGGTGTGGTTAGAACAGGCATGGATTTAGAAGCAGTAGAAGTGGGTTTGAATTACAGCCCTGCCAATCTCCTAGGGAGATTTTGGGCAAGTCAATTAACCTTGGTTGCTTCAGTTTCCTATTTGAAATAATAAAGGGGTTGAATGAGATTGTCACTAAAGAATCTCACAACCCTTAAATCCTGTTATCATGTAGAATATTGCTATTTTTCTTTACTGGTACATCCATGCCCCTAGGATTGCATGCAGATGTTCAAAAATTCATTGTAAACAATTGAAGCAAAAAGAGAGAGAAAAAAGTCTTTGTAGATTATTTTGTTGCTGTTGTTAAAAGAATTAGCATATAATAAAAGAACTATTATATACTTGAATAATAAAAAGACTTGTCAATAAAGACTAGTCAGCAATGACCCTTAAAACATTCTTAGATTTGCCCTTCTTAGTGTATTATATAAGGCACATGCAGGTATTATTGGTCTTGCTTCCAATCAAGGTATGGAGGTTTAGTGAGGCCATGAGTATTTGAGGGGCTGGTGCTGTGTGGTGATAATGGGTTTTCTGATTGGCTATAGAGCCAGAGGAATCAAGGATTCAGGGCACATTAATCTAAAACCAAGTTAAAATAGTAAAAACATCAATATTCTCCTCCCTCAGACTTTTTTTTTCTTTCCTGGAAACTCACTAGGCAAGAAAGGACTTCAAATTGCTGGATAGGGGAGAAGTAGTAGCTGGCACCTATCATGGTGCCATATGTGTATGAATACAATTTCTTTTGTGTTTTTTTTCCTGATCTTGAGTGAATGAGTATTTTGAGAAGGGAATGCCTTGGTGGCTAATAGGGCTGAAATATCCCTCAGCACCATCAGAGGTTCTGCTAGTCCTGGAAGCCAATAGCATAACAACAGCAGAGTCCACTGAAGAGATAAAGCAATAGATGTGTGACTTGCTTTACCCATCCCATCAATGGATTGATTCATAAACTGGAATACCAAGCTTTTCAAGGAACCCAGCCCAGTTGAGCAAGACAATGACTTGTCTCTTAAAGATGCTTCACCTTAAAGTAAGTTTTAGGGTAGGAATGCCATGAAAGGGGAAGAGAGAGCTTCAATAGTCTAGATTTTCTCTCAGCTTTATGTATTCCCTATATGTACTCCCTGTAAGACACTTTGATATAGTTTCATTTTGTGATAGCAGTGGTCATAATGTTTACTACTATTGAATTTGGCTGACTCAGAAATTCTGATCTTAACCAGATGAAACATGTTTGAACTGCTTCTTTCCCCATAACTACTCCCTGCCCTACTCCACTTCCCTGTCCTTGATTTGAGGATCTTTGTTCACCTAAGCTAAGAAAACCATTGTTGACAAATACATAGGGGGAAATATTTTATTTAAATGAATCTCCCCAACTATTCAAGTTGAGTTAATTCTCTTCCAGCTGAGTACTGGATTTAATCACACACACACACACACACACACACACACACACACACACACACACGTCTTCATGGATCCCTTATATTTTTAATTCTATTATTTTCTATTTATTTATTTATTATTTTATTTATTAATACTTTTTATTTGCAAAACATATGTATGGGTAATTCCTAAACATTAACCCTTACAAAGCTTTCTGTTACAAATTTTTCCCCCCTACTCCCTACCCCTCCCCTAGATAGCAGGATATCCACTACATGATAATTATGTTAGAGTACTTAAGAAATCGAATATATGTATAGTTATTGCCACACATCATTTTTTGTTCAGGAGAAATCATATCTACAAGAGATAATAATCCGATAAAGGAAATACAATGCAAGCAAACCTCAATAGAGAATATGAAAATGCTATGTTGTGGTCCACATTCCACATCCCTCTCTCTGGATGTATATGGCTTTCTTCACTGAACAATTGGAATTGGTTTGAAGCATTTCATTGTTGAAGAGAGTCATGTCCCTCAGAACTGATCCTCATATAGTATTGTTGTTGCCGTGTATAATGATCTCCTGGTTCTGCTCATTTCACTCAGCATCAGTTCATGAAAGTCTCTCCAGGCCTCTCTGAAATCGTCCTGCTGGTCGTTTCTTATAGAAAAATAATATTCCATTACATTCATATACCATAATTTATTCAGCCACTCTCCAATTGATGGGCATCCATTCAGTTTCCACTTTCTAGCCACTACAAAAAGAGCTGCCACAAACATTCTTGCACATGTGGGGCCCTTTCCTTCTTTTATGATTTCTTTGAGATATAAGCCCAATAGAAACACTGCTGGGTTAAAGCGTATGCACAGTTTGATAACTTTTTGAGCATAGCTCCAAATTGCTCTCCAGAATGGTTGGATCCGTTCATAGCTCGACCAACATCAGCATCCCAGTTTTCCCACATCCCCTCCAACATTCATCTTTATCTTTTCCTCTAATTTTAGCCAATCTGACAGGTGTGTAGTGCTACCTCAGAGTTGTCTTAATTTGCATTTCTCTGATCAATAGTGATTTGGAGCACCTTTTCATATGATTATAAATAGTTTTAATTTAATCATCTGAAAATTGTCTGTTCATATCCTTTGACCATTTATCAATTGGAGAATGGCTTGTAATTCTATTATTTTCAAACACAATTTTTAAAAAACGTACAGAAGTTGTAAGTCTTGAAAAGGATGCTTCATTGCCAAGATATTGCAGCATCTATTGATGTGGGAAAATTAAGCATTTCAAGGAATCATTTGGGCCTGCAATGAACAAGATCTGTTCCACTGAATTATAAAGGAAAGTATGGTTAAAAAATAGTAACACAACAACTGACAACTGACAATATCCTACTGCCTCAAAGCTTAACTAATCCTCAGTAAACAAGCAAAGAATCTTTGGAGGGAGCTGAAAGCTATGGGTTTGTTGCTAATCTTTCTACCATGAACCACAGCTTTCTTAAAGGTACAAGAACAGTGAGAAGACCATTAAAAATAAAAAGCTGCCATGTGATACTCTGAAGAAAAGTTTTTGCTGTGGATATGACATGGCCATGACAAATACTGGAGTACTAAAGATTGGGAAAGTTAAGGAGGATAGCTTTATGGCAGGGTGACTCCATAAAACTAATGTGGTAGGCAACAAAAAGATTCTTTGAAATTTAACAAGCTAGTTGGCACAGCATATATATTTTTAAAAGGTCCTCTAAATAACAGATACTATATAATAAATACTTGAAATGATATAGGATAATAGCTTGAGAGTTAGAAAGGACCTTACAGAATGTCTGGTCTAACACTTTCTTATAACAGAAGAGGAAATTAAGACTCATAGAGTTTAAATTACATGCCCAATGCCATACTAGAAAGTGTCAAAGATGAGATCTGAACCCAGGTCTTCCTGGTTCCAGATAAAGCAATGCATTCAGTGCATTACGCTGCCCTTCTTTGTAGAAGGCAGTAAATCTATGATATGAATTTTTTTGTGTGTGGTGATAAAAGTGATTAAACACATTTTTTTTCTCAATTCAAAGATATACAAACACAGTAGTCAGAATAATTTCAGGTGAGCCTATAAAATCTGGGAATTTTATTTAAAATATAAAACTTTAACCCCAAAAATTATTTGGAAAAAATTTTATTTCCAATGTGCCTATAGGTCTCACCTTCATTGGGGGAATGATGAATTTTGAGGCACATTGTCATATTATTGATATCAAAATAGAATTGTCCTTGAATTTTAGAAATTCCAAAATGTAGAGAACATTCTGTAGTATAAACTTCCACCATGTTATATATTACAAAAGCTGGAGATAAACATGCTTTAAATACCTGTGAACTCCCCCAGTTTTAATCTTCTTTGAAAAACCTATGCATTATGTCTAGGATGGACTTAAAAAAATCAACTGTTCATCAAAGGTATTTAATATCATAGGAAAATCAACTATTCATTAAACTTATTTAACATTATAAAATATAGTTTCATGATAAAAAATTAAAAAAAGTGTCAAAATCTTATGCAATCAATGTTGTCATGTAAAACAAATGACTACAACAAAAGGCAGGTAGGTACCTTTAGAACAGAAGTGTTTTAAAGATTTAACATATTTTAAGGTTTATTGTGTGTGAATGTATTTAATTATATTCTTTAGTTCTAATTAATCTGCTCACCACTGAATGTGTAGGATGAATCAGCATTATTCACTTTTGAAGTTGATGTTCAGAATACAATTGTATAGATTAATGTAGGATTATGTTAATTTCTTCCTAAAATCATCCTTCTACATATCTTCCCATATATATTCTATCTATCTATCTAGAAGGATAACTTGCTACCTGAGGCCTTTCTTGATATTTCCAACTTTTAATGTTTCTCCATCCCAAAATTACTTTGTATTTTGTATATCTGTTGTATCTATATTAATCAGCAAAAGGCATTTTTAAATGCCTGACACTGTGCTAGAGTACAGAAACAAATGCTAGAGTGCTGAAATAACCCTTGCCCTCAAGGAGCTTATATTCTATTTTTTTAATTAAAGCTTTTTATTTGCAAAACATATGTATGGGTCCTTCTTCAACACTGACCCTTACAAAGCTTTCCATTACAAATTTTTCCCTCCTAGTCTCCACCCCTCCCCTAGTTGGCAGGAAATCCACTACGTTAATTATGTTAAAATACTTGACAAATTGAATATATGTATATATATTTCCACACTTATCTTGCTGTGCAAGAAAAATTGTGTCTACAAGAAAAAAAATCTGAGAAAGGAAACACAATGCAAGCAAACATCAATAGAGAGCATGAAAATGTTATGTTGTGGTCCACATTTCATATCCCTCTCTCTGGGTGTATATGGCTTTCTTCACTGAACAATTGGAACTGGTTTGAAACATTTCATTGTTGAAGAGAGTCATGTCCATCAGAATTGATCATCATATAGTATTGGTGTTGCCGTGTATAATGATCTGGTTCTGCTCACTTTGCTCAGCATCAGTTCATGCAAGTCTTTCCAGGCCTCTCTGAAATCATCCTGCTGGTCATTTCTTATAGAAAAATAATATTCCATTACATTCATATACCATAATTTATTCAACCACTCTCCAATTGATGGGCATCCATTCGGTTTCCTGTTTCTAGCCACTACAAAAAGGGCTGCCACAAACATTCTTACACATGTGGGGCCCTTTCCTTCTTTTAAGATCTCTTTGGCATATAAACCCAATAGAAACACTGCTGGGTCAAAGGGTATGCACAGTTTGATAACTTTTTGAGCATAGTTCCAAATTGCTCTCCAGAATGGTTGGATCCATTCACAGTTCCACCAACAATGTATTAGTGTCCCAGCTTTCCCACATCCCCTCCAACATTCGTTGTTATCTTTTCCTGTCATTTTAGCCAATCTGACAGGTGTGTAGTGGTACCTCAGAGTTGCCTTAATTTGCATTTCTTTGATCAATAGTGATTTGGAGCACCTTTTCATACTAGAAATAGTTTTATTTTCATCATCTGAAAATTGTCTGTTCATATCCTTTGACCATTTATCATTTGGAGAATGGCTTGAATTCTTATAAATGAGACAATTCTCTATATATTTTAGAAATGAGGCCTTTATCAGAACTCTTAAATATAAAGATGATTTCCCAATTTTTTGCTTCCCTCCTAATGTTGTCTGCATTAGTTTTGTTTGTACAAAAACTTTTGAACTTAATATAGTCAAAGTTATCTATCTGGTGTTCAATTAAGAGTTCCAGTTCTTTGGACATAAATTTATTCCATCTCCACAGGTGTGAGAGGTAAACTATCCTATGTTCTTCTAATTTGCATATAATATCACTCTTTATATATAAATCATGAGCCCATTTAGATCTTATCTTGGTATATGGTGTTAGGTGTGGGTCAAGCCCTAATTTCTTCCACACTAGTTTTCAATTTTCCCAGCAGTTTTTGTGGAATTTGAGTACTTATCCCATAAGCTGGGGTCTTTGGGTTTATCAAACACTAAATTGCTATAGTTATTGCCTAGTTTGTCCTGTGATCCTATCCTATGCTACTGATCAACTACTCTATTTCTTAGCCAGTACCAAATGGTTTTGATGACCGCTGCTTTATAATATAGTTTTGGATGTGGTACAGCAAGGCCACCTTCATCTACCTTTTTTTTTTTCATTAATTCCCTTGAAATTCTTGACCTTTTGTTCTTCCAAATGAACTTTGCTACTATTTTTTCTAGATCTGTAAAATAATTTCTTGGGAGTTTGATTGGTATGGCACTAAATAAGTAGATTAGTTTGGGTAGTATTGCCATTTTTATTATGTTCGCTCTGCCTACCCATGAGCACTTGATGTTTTTCCAGTTGACTAGGTCTGACTTTATTTGTGTGGAAACTGTTTTGTAGTTTAGTTTGTGTAGTTTCTGACTTTTCCTTGGCAGATAGATTCTTAAATATTTTATACTATCAACAGTTATTTTGAATGGAATTTCTTTTTGTATCTCTTGCTGCCGAACTTTGTGGGTAATATATAAAAATGCTGCTGATTTATGTGAAGGAGCTAGTATCTATAGGATATCTATAGGAATACCTATAGGAATATATCCCTTATATCTAGTAGTTGCTGGATTTTCAGAGTTGAAATGTAGTATTGATATATATATGTATATATATATACTTATGCACACACATTACATATAAACACATATACAATGATACATTCATGCATAAATATGTTTGTATATGTATCTGTGTTGAGTAATATGAGCTCCTTAAGACCAGGGACCATTTCATTTTCATCATGGTATTGCCTGCATCTAGAACAATGCTTGACATATGGAAGATTTGTTGATATATTATGAAAACTGTTTACATCTTCACTTATTCACTTTGATGCATTTTTAAAAAATGTAGTAGAGCCTTATATGTGGATTCTAATTTATTAAGCAAGCATTTTCAAATGACACATTTTCAATATATCTTGAAAACAATATATCGTGAGAATATTTTTAACATAATAAAGTATATAAACTGTCTTCTAGTTGTAGAAAATAAAACTTAGAGAAATGGGCATATTTCTAGTCAATGGTAAAATAGATATATAACTTAGCTATTCTTGCCTCCAGTGAAGCCTCCATATGATCAGGACATATGTGAAGAGGAGGCTTGCACATGTTTCCCTTGTGGCTATTGATTTTTTATAATGGCAAAATGTGTGATAAATCAAACCACTAATCTTTGATTTAAACACATCCTGAAAGTACTCTGTAATGATTCATTCTCAGAAATCCTCTGGATAGTAACTGTGCTGTTACCAAAAGCAGTGGTCTATTGGATGTCTTCATTTGGACCCTTTTATTATTAGGGGCTACTGTGCCCATGGGCTTCCTGCTGCACTAGGCCAATAAGGATTGGAGAGTTCATTGAAACCAGCTTTTCCTGTATTTTTTTTGATAGTTCCCAATCCAAGGCCTACTAAGTATCAGGTAGAATAAGTAACAGAAAGGTCAGGACAACAAATGTCTTTCATAGAGGTTGAACCTGATCAAACTCTACATGGGTCTTGAGTAAACTTTCTTCTCTTCATCCCTCTTTTTAAAAAATACTTCTTGCTAGTCCGTCTTTTTTCCTTCTCTACCCTTTTGAACTTTGCTTCTCCTAAAACTGCTCTTAACTACTCACCACAGACATTGGCTAGCATGATAATCAATTCGAGCCATTATGAGCGGTGTAAAAAAAATGACAAATCTCTGAGTCCAGGAAGGTAACAAGAGGCTGATCAGTAGCTCTAGTTATCTTTCCTTCATGTTTATTGCAGTCTGGTGCAGTTATTTCAAAGGGCCTGACATTGATCGACAACTTCTATTAAGGCCCATGGGGGCAGCTGGATTGAACAGATACATTAAATAAAGCACTTATTGCTTTTCATTGCCTTTCTGTAAAATATCACTGCTAAATAGCTTCTGCCATCAGATGCAGTTAGGTACATGGTTTTAATTTGAGGGACTGCTTTATAACATAGCACAATTGACACCAGCTTTTGTTTCCCCTACAATAATGATTGTGTACATCCTGCAGAATTGATGGGCTGTCCTCAGAGATCGCGTGTGTTGGGCTGGGGAGGAGGAGATGGATAAGGGTGAGCTGGCTTTGTTATTCTCTCTCTCTTTTATACATGCTGGCTTTGTCAGTTTTGCACAGTACAAGGAGGAACAATATCAAGCTAGACCCCTTATCTCAGGATGTTGTAATGTAGCTGCTGTAAGGCTTCGCCTGGAGACGAGATAAGAGCAACTTTACAAGCCTAGGGGGGAGCGATGGAGGGGAAGGGGAGGAGGGTCTCTGCATGGCAGGGTGGCTGCATGATGGAGACAACAATGGGAGAGCTGTCAATTGACCATTACAGCTCTTTTTGGTGCCAAGTAAATCTATGCATGCAGAGGGTTACTCACAAGCGTGAAAATAAAAGTCCTGAATGTTCAAATAATAATGATGTATTTGTAGCCAGATTATGCTGCCCAAATGATATTCTTTCTTTATCTCTGGGCTAAACGGTGGGGCAGCTGTGTGTTTTGGCACGGTGTACCATCCTCCCTTTTGTGTGCTGCATATTAATCCTTTATTGAAGTAATTAAATGTGTACTTAATGGCAACGAGCTAGCAGAATGAATGTACAATTGAATTAGCAGTTATGATTGGGAGCATGCGACAAGATGAACTAAATGCAATTAGTGTAGGCATTTCTTTCTCCCTGTGAAGCCGGCTACATGACATGACTTAATTAGAGGTTGTTAGATACACTTACTCCCTGATCTGAGCTTGTTCTGTCTGGCTGTTGGTTAGCATTCCAGAGTGGAGACAGCCCATGCTCCCCACGGCGGAAGACCCTTGGTCTTCCAGCTGCATATTCATGCCAACTCTGCACTGCAGAAGACATCTTGTCTTGCTTGCTTGGAGGAAAGGTCATCTCTGGTCCTTTACAGATGGGCTGGATATGTTAAAAACATCTCTTTGCTTAAAGGCAGGGACCATTGCTCTTTTGCACCCCTAAGCCTAGCTATGTTGGCCACGTAGTAGTCTCTTAATCAGTGCTTGCTGATTACTTTCCTTTATCCTGCAGCTGAGAGTGAAATCTCAATCCTGACTAGGGCTACGCTGGGACCCAAAGAGCTTAGTGCTTGAATCATTCAAGGCTAGTTTCTTGAGAAGCAGAAAGTTGGCCAATATTGCTGTCGAGATTTAGTGCTTATCTAGTCTTGCTTTTGGATGCTTCTTTCTGGGTGGACTTGAAACATTCTTTTTACATTCATCTTGGGGTCAAACATTCAGGCAAATGTGTATCCAACATTCTGTATCTCAGAAAAGGATGATGATTGGGCACTTTTTATGGGTTTGGAAAACTGATGGAAAAGGATGCGACCATATTAATCCCCTGTTCAGTTGAAAAAGAACTGATTTTAGTGACTTCAAAACAAATATAAAATATAAAATATTAATCACTTGGAAACTCTAAAAAGCTAGGAATCAAATAGTGTTTTTTATTGTTTTATGTGGTGGTTTTCCAGTCATTTCCAATAAGATATATTTATTTTGATCCATTTAATTTAGGCCTTTTACTTACATAATGAGTATTCTCTGATACCCAGTCATTTGATCATTGTGCTGTACTTATCAACAAGGGAGGAATATAGGTTAGTGATAATAGAATGACTCATAGCAATGACCAGGCTCAAAAAACAGACTGTTTTCTAGGATAAGATCAACAGGTAGAAGGTACCATCTATTTAACTTTTTCATTTTATAAATGAGTAAACTGAGGCTGAGGGAAGTTGAGTGACTTGCCTATAACATACAGTTAAGAAGTAGTATCACAGGCAGGATATAAACCCAAATTTTCTGACTTCCAAGTAAGTACTCTTTCCTTATACCAAACTGCCTAATACTTTTTCCAAGACAACTATCCTAACTAAGAGCAACTGGATTTGAATTTATGGAATCAATAATTGCTGACCTCTCAGATCTATCTATGCTCCAAAAACACCGTTCTGTCTCCTTAGTCTTAGACCTTAGGATTTCTGAAGGTGCTTACAAAGATGAGGGTGACAGCATAGAGGATCTAAATTTTTAATCAATCCATCCATCTCTTTCCAATTCACAATGGTAAATTTAAATGGGGAGTGACAACAATGGCTATAAAATGGAAGGTAGATATCTTGACCATTTGTGAAATCTAAAATGTACATTTTGTCTCATTTTCATTTAAGCATAATGTGATATTTTAAGCATAATCCTGGTCAGTGGGGGCTCCTCCCCAGGTTCATTTATAGTCTTCTTTCTCTTTCCCAAGGCCATAAATGAAACCCTTTCAGCCCTAATGACCACAATGACTTTCCTCGATCATGTTATTGCTTCTTTGGCACATTTATTGCTTTCACATGCACTAATGGATGAGTTTGGATATGTTAACAATTTATGTATCATTTGATCCTTAAAAAAAAGAAAGAAATAACTGAGCCCCCAGGATTGAGTAGCTTTTAAGGAGTATAAATGAATTTAATGCTTTAGAAAGAGCTTTGGTAAATTATGAACATGACACCTATTACATTAAGCTGCATTAAGCTTTAATACATCTTCATTACTGGCAGGTTGCCCAAACCGCCAAGGTTGAAAAAAGCTGCCTGAAAATACTCAAAATGACAGCCACCTATGGCAAAATGAATGGGTCCTTTTTTCGGATGGCAGAGGGGAGGAGGCCTATTGACTAGGTTCCTCTTCTACACAAAGATATACATGCAGTATCAGTTGATTTTGCCAGAAAAGCTTAATGGTCATGCAAAAACTTCTACTATCTTACAGTGTCATTCAGTCAGTCTTGCAGATGAGATTCTTGGGAAGACATGTCAGTTTCCCAACCTTTTAAGCTTTTTGACCATTTAGGGCCAGAAAATCACTTACTCCAAGAGTGATAGCCATTTCCTACTGTAAACCTATCTCCCTACACTAGGTAGAAATGCTGACTGGACATTTTTTAGTGGACTTGGCAGGGGTATCTCAGAAAAGAATGCTGATTGGACATTTTTTTGTGGGTTTGGAAAATGATAGAAAGGGATGTGACCATGTTAATCACCTGTTCAATTGAAAAAGAACTGATTTTAGTGATTTCAAAAAATACATTCCAATACATTATTGAACATGTATGAGAAGTCTTCCTTTTTTATTCTCCAGTTAACCTCTATTAAAAATGGAATATAATTATTAAGGTTGACATTCATATAACATTTTAAAGTTTTCAAGGTACTTTACAGACATTATATTATTTTATTCTCATTATACAGACAATTATAATTTTGCTCATGAAAAACTGAGGCTTAGATAAGCTGTCTTGGCCTAAAAGTTCAAGTGAGAAGAATTTCATTTCCTAAAGACATATGGGGACACTTAAGGTGGTGGTTTGGACACATTATAATTATGCAGTATGTTCTCTATTATTGGTTGTTAGATGGCATTTGAAACTTTTAAGTCACTATTTGGATGAGATCAAATACAGTGAGATTGGTAGCTTTTGTGAATCCAACCAGGCAGGTGAAATGAAAGGAAAACCATCTACCTCAGAGAAGAGTAACCAAACTCTTCTCCCTTGATACATGTTGCCAGCATCTGATATAATGTTTTGGGATCTTACTCCAGGAACTCTAAAGAGTCAGGTGAGTGAGGAAGAGAGGTTTGAGTTGGTTAAAGATAAAGGGTTCCACTGTGGATATAAATTTCAACATTTATTTTTCATATACTTTAATTATGAACAATAAAATATGTGGCTGTAGTATATAAATTGTCTCTGTTTCATGAATGAAGAAAACCTTTAGAAAGAGGAAATTTTAGATGCAAGGGAACTATTGGTTTCTTAACAGTTCTGAGCAATAGTTCTTCTGAACTAAATTAAGTATCAAGTAAGCATGGATCTCAACTTTCATAATTATACTTATATGCAAGGTGTCCCAAAACTCTTACAGCAGTTTTAAAAGTGCTTAATAGTTTCAAACTGCAATAGGACTTTTGGGACACTTTGCTTATGCACTGTTTACCAGGGAGTGTGTATATAGGTATGTGTACATATGTATATATTATTGTCACTGTTGTCTGTCCTTCATTCTCAAAGAGGACTATGACATCAGGGAAGGGAAGCCATAGCATGTAGGTAAACTGGATTTAAGTGATGGAAGGCTGTGCAAGATCATCTGTCTCACTTCCCCCTCTGGAGCCATTTAAGTCCAGTAACCAGATATAGATAAAGATGACTGGAAATCACGCTGGAACTAATGGAAGACCTTGGCCCTTTTAAACTAAGGTTTTCAACAAATCTCAGTTTGATTGAAACCACACCCATTCAGTGATTAAGGCTAGGTTCCTTGGTGGTCTAATGACCACTGTGTACCGGGTTAATTTCCCAGTCAGGGAAGTGTATGATATATGTATATACATAAAAACAATTATATACACATATTACACATATAATGTGTATCTCATATATACACATGATGTGTTTGAATCTATGTATGCATCTATGTATACATATAATATATATTGATGTGTATATACATATTATACACATATAATTTAGTTTATTTTACTTGACTATACATTGTAAGAGTTTTCTTTTTCCTTTCCTTTTTATAATTGATTGTAGTAGCATCCAGATGGCACAGGGTTGAACTGAAGTCAGATAGACTCCTTTTCCTGTGTTCAAATCTGCCTTAGACACTTATTAATTGTGTGACCCTATACAAGTCACTTGTGCTTTCCTTAGTTTCCCCTTCTGTAAAATGAGTTGGAGAAGGAAGTGGCAAACCACTCCAGTATATTACCTAAGAAAACCCCAGATGGCCAGAAAGAAGTGGATATGACTGAAAAAATGACTTGACCACAAAAAATATTAATTGGAAAAGAATAATAAAATTGTTTTTAAAAAGATGTAAGTCTTCTCTGGAACTTTAGTCTCACATCGTAAACTGTCTATAGTTATTTCAAATTCTATATATCCAAAACAAACTTTTCTTTCTTCCTAAACATATCCCTCTTCTGAATTTGCTGTTGAATGTGCTTCCTGTTTCCTATGCCAAGAATCTAGGTGTTAATTGTGAATTTTCAATCTCATTTATTCCATATATATAATCAATTGACAAATCTTGTTATTTTCTTTCTCCACAGCTTCTCTTGCATATATTATTCTTCTTTCCACTCTCATTGCTACCACACTAGTTTAGGTCCACACTATCTAATAAATATTTGGAGTGTAACAAATTTCTAGCAGAAGATATTTTGGAAGAGCTTCAGAAAAAGTCTGTTTCAATCAGGCATGGAGGGAGGTGGGGAGTGCAGGCACACTGCAGAGATTCAGGACTGTGTGGGCTCCACATACCAGGGAATACAACAAGAGGAATCTACAACAGTTTTAACTACTCTGTCTTGATTACAAGCCAGTAGATCAGCAGATTAGCAGTAAGACATACAACAGAAATACAAAAGGCAAATAGTGAGCCCATGAACCCCAGAATAACATGGGACCTAGCCATGCCCACCCACCACCAGAAGTAGATCATCACTGACACAACATAGCCTCTATTGCCTATAGAAGAAGCTTGGACAATCTTCCCTTTGCCCTAAAAGCAGACCTCAACCTTTTAAAAAAATGAGCAAAAAAGCAAGAAGAATTCTGACCAAAGATAGTTTTAATAGCAAAAGAGAAGAACAGATTTCAAATCCTGAGGACAGTAAAAGCAAATTATCTCCAGATGAAGACTCAAAGAGTGATATGAATTGGTCCCCATCTCACAAGGCTCTCTTGGAAGAATTAAAAAAGAATCTTAAATGAGAATAAGAAGAAAAGTGGGGAAAGGAAATGAGAGCTTTGCAAGAATGTTTGGAAAAGGAAACAGAAATTATCTAAAGAAAACTCTTTAAAATAGACTATATGAAATGGAAAAAGCAAATAACTTCTTACAAAATAGATATGACAAATGGAAAAAAAACAACTCCTTGAAAAATAGAATTTGTGAAATGGAAAAAAAATCCATTGAACAAAACAACTCATTTAAAAATTCAATTGGACAAATACAAAAGGAGCTAAAAAAAGGTAACTGAAGAAAATAATTCACTAAAACTTATAACTGAAAAAAATGGAAATGACTCAACAAAACATCAAAAATCAGTCAAATAAAACCAAAAAAAAAGAAGATGTAAAATACCTTATTAAAAAAAAAAACAACTGACCTGGAAAATAGATCTAGAAGAAACATTCTAAGGATTATTGGATTTCCTGAAAACCATGATGGAAAAAAGAGCTTAGACATCATCTTTCAGGAAATCATCAAGAAAAACTGCCCTGATGTCCTAGAAGCAGAAGGTAAAATAACCATTGAAAGAATTCACCTATTACCTCCTGAAAGAGACTCCAAAATGAAAACTCCAAGGAATATTTTAGCTAAATTTCAGAGTTATTGGATCATAGAAAAAATATTACAAGCAGCCAGAAAGAAACAATTCAAATATCTAGGAGCCACAAGGAGGATTGCCTAGGACTTAGCATCATCTTAAAAGATCTAAGTGTCTGGAATCTGCTATTGCAAAAGGCAAAGGAACTTAAATTGCAGCCAAGAATCAACTATCCAGAAAAATTGAGCATCATCTTTCAGGGAAGAAAATAGTCATTCACTGGTACAGGTAATTTCATTTATTTCTGATCCAAAAAATAGAGCTGAACAAAAAATGTGATCTCCAAATACAGAACTCAGGAGAAGCATGAAAAGGTAAAAAGGAAAGAACTCTTGAGAACTTTATCTGTTGTGGGTATACTCAGAAAGTGCAGGTATAATTTGACTTTTATGTGATAATGTAAAAAAGAAACTACAGGTAGAAAAGGGATTGTACTGGAAAAAGAGGAAAATGAAGGTAAAATGATGGAAATTACATGAAGAGGCAAAGACCTTTTATAATTGAAGGAAAGAAGGGAGGGGAATGAAATTTGTGTGAATCTTACTCTTATCAGATTTCGCTCAAAGAGAGAATATCAGATATATCTGGCTTCACAGAGAAGTGAAGCCTATAGGGAAGTGGGAGAGGAAAGATGAAAGGAAAGGGGGAAGCTAATAGAAGGAAAAACAGAAGTAGTAGGGGAAAGGTATAAGAAAGGGGGAGGAGCTGTTAAAGGGAAGGGCTGTTTGAGGGAGGTGGTGGTAAGAAGCAAAATACTTGGGAGAAGGGAAAGGGAGAAAGGAAAGAGAAAAGCATAACTTGGGGTAAATAAGATGGCGGAAAATACAGAATTAGTCATTTTAACTGTGAATGTGAATGGGATGAAATCTCCCATAAAATCAAAGCAGATAGCAGACTGGATTAAAAACCAGAATTCTACAGTATATTGTTTACCCTGAAACACATTTAAAGCAGAGTGATACATACAGAGTAAAGGTAAAAGCCTGGAGTGGAATATATTATGCTTCAGGTGAAGTAAAAAAATGCAGGAGTAGAAATCCTGATCTCAGATCAAACAAAAGCAAAAATAGATCTAATTAAAAGAAATAAGGAAAAAACTATATCTTGTTAAAGGGTACCATAGATAATGAAGTAATATCAAATACTAAACATATATATATATATATATATATATATATATATATATCAAGTGGTATAGCATCCACATTCCTAAAGAAGTTAAGAGAACTGCAAGAAAAAATAGACAGCAAAACTATACTAGTGGGGGATATCAACCTGGCTCTCTCAGAACTAAATAAATTGAACCACAAAATAAATAAGAAAGAAGTTAAGGAGGTAATTTTTTTTTTTTTAAAGAAAAGTTATGTATGATAGATCTTTGGAGAAAATTGAATGGAGACAGAAAGGAGTATTCCTTTTCCTTCATGGAAACTACACAAAAATTGACTATATATTAGGGCATAAAATCCTCAAAATCAAATGTATAAAGGCAGAAATAGTAAATGCATCCTTTTCAGATTGTATGCAATAAGAATCACATGTAATAAAGAGCCAGGGGAAAATAGACCAAAAATTAATTGGAAACTAAATAATCTGATCCTAAAGAATGAATGGGTGAAACAACAAATTTTAGACATAATCGATAATTTCACTCAAGAGAATGACAATACTGAGACAACATATCAAAATTTATAGGATGGAGTCAAAGCAGTTCTTAAAGTTTTATATTGCTAGATGCTTACTTGCATAAAATAGAGAAAGAGAAGATCAATGAATTGGACATGCAACTAAAAAAGCTAGAAAAAGAACAGATTAAAAAACCCCAAGTAAATACAAAATTTGAAATTCTGAAAAGAAGAGATTAGTAAAATTGAAAATAATAATGAAAAAAACTATTGAACTAATAAACAAAAGTAAGAGCTGGTTTTATGAAAAAAAAAAACCCAACAAAATAGATAAACCTCTAGTTGATTTGATCAGAAAAAGGAAAGAAGAAAATCAAGTTGTTAGTATAGAAAATGAAAAGGGTGAACTTTCCACCAATGAAGAGGAAATTGGAACAATAATCAGGAACTATTTTGTCCAACTGTATGCCAATAAATATGATAATCTAAGTGAAATGGATGAATATTTACAAAAATATAGATTGCCAAGATTAACAGAGAAGGAAACAAATTACTTAAATCATACCATTTTAGAAAAAGAAATTGAACAAGCTATTAATCAACTCCCTAAGAAAAAATCTCCAGGCCCAGATGGATTTACATGTGAATTGTAGCAAACATTTAAAGAAAAGTTAATTCCAATTATGCAATTATCCAATTATGCAAACTGTTTGGAAAAATAGGGAAAGAAGGAATCTTATCAAATTCTTTTTATGACACAGACATGGTGCTGTTACCTAAACCAGGTAGGGTCAAAACAGAGAAAGAAAATTATAGACCAATTTCCCTAATGAAGATTGATGCAAAAATCTTTTTTTATTAAAACTTTTTATTTTCAAAACATATGCATGGATAATTTTTCAACATTAACCCTTGCAAAATTTTGTGCTCCACTCCCCCCCGCCCCTTTTCTTCACTTCCTTGCCTAGATGGCAAGTAATCCAATATATGTTGAACATGGTAAAAATATATGTTAAGTCCAACATATGCATACATATTTATAAAATTATCTTGCGGCACAAGAAAAAATCAGATCAAAAAGGAAAAGAAAATGAGAAAGAAAACAAAATGCGAGCAAATAACAACAAAAAGCATGAAAATGCTATATTGTGATTACACTCAGTTCCCACAGGCCTCTCTCTGGATGTAGATGGCTCTCTTCATTACAAGACCACTGGAACTGGCCTGAATCATGTCATTGTTGAAAAGATCCATATCTATCAGAATTGATTACTGTATAATTTTATTGTTGTCATGTACAATGAGCTCCTGGTTCTGCTCATTTCCCTTAGCATCAGTTCATGTAAGTCTCTCTAGGGCTCTCTGAAACCATTCTTCGATCATTTCTTATAGAACAACAATATTCCATAGCATTCATATGTCATTACTTATTAAGCCTTTCTCCAACCGATGGGTTATACAAAAATCTTAAATAAAACATTAGCAAAGAGATTATAGCAAGTTATCTCCAGGATAATATATCATGAGCAAGTAGAATTCATACCAGGAATGCAGGCTTAGTTCAATGTTAGGAAAACCACTAGCATAATTGACTATATCAATAACTAAACTGACAAAAATCATATGATTATCTCAAAAAATGCAGAAAAAGCATTTGACAAAATCCAACACCTATTCCTATTAAAACACTAGAGAATATAGGAATAAATGTAGTTTTCCTTAAAATGATTAATGATAATCTATTTAAAGCCATCAGCAAGCATCAGATGTAATGGGAATATACTAGAACCATCCCTCATGAGATCAGGAGTGAAACAAGGTTGCCCACCATCACCATTACTATTCAATATTGTATTAGAAATATTAGCTTTGGCAATAAGAGAAGAAAAATAGATTAAAAGAATTGGAATAGATAAGAAGGAAACCAAATTATCACTGATAAAGTGGTATACTTGGAGAATCCTAGAGAATCAACTAAAAAACTACTAGAAACAATTCACAACTTTAGCAAAGTTGCAGGATACAAAATAAATCTCAAATCATCAGCATTTCTATATATTACCAACAAAGTTCAACAGCAAAAGATACAAAGAAAAATTCCATTTAAAATGACTGTGGATACTAGAAAATTTTTGGGAATCTATCTGCCAAGAGAAAGTCAAGAACTATATGAACATAGTTTTAAAACATTTCCCACACAAATGAAGTCAGATCTAACCTCTTGGAAAAATATTGAGTGCTGATGGGCAGACTGAACGAATATAATAAAGATGAAACTACTGCCTAAATTAATCTACTCATTCAATGCCATGCTAATAAAATTGCCAAGAAATTACTTCACATAGCTAGAAGAAATTACAAAATTTATCTGGAAGAACAAAAGGTCAAGCATTTCAAGGAAATTAATGAAAGAAAATGTAAATGAAGGTGGCCTAGCTATACCAGACCTAAAACTATATTACAAAGCAGCGGTCATCAAACCATTTGGTACTGGCTAAGAAATAGAGTAGTCCATCTTTGGAATAAGTTAGGTTCACAGGACAAAATAGTCAATGACTATAGTTATCCAATGTTTGACAAACCCAAAGACCACAGCTTTTGGGATAAGAACTTACTATTTGACAAAAATTCTTGGAAAAATTGGAAATTAGTATGGCAGAAACTAGGCATTGACCCACACCTGACACCCTATACCAAAGTATGGTCAAAATATTTAATTTAGACATAAAGAGTGATGATATAAGCAAATTAGAAGAACAAAGGATAGTTTGCTTCTCAGATCTGTGGAGAAGGAAAGAATTTGTGGCCAAAGAAGAACTGGATTACATTATTGAATACAAAATGTATAATTTTGGTTTTTTAAGTTAAAAAGTTTTTGTACAAAGTCAATGCAGACAAAATTAAAAGAGAAACAATAAACTGGAGAAAAATTTACATTCAAAGGTTTTGATAAAGCCCTCATTTGTAAAATATATAGAGAATTGACTCAATAATTGAGTCATTGAATCATTGAATTATCAGAATTCAAGCCATTCTCCAACTGATAAATGGTCAAAGGATATGAACAAGCAATTTTCAGATGACAAATTAAAACCATTTCTAGCCATATGAAAATGTGCTCTAAATCACTATTGATCAGAAAAATGCAAATTAAGACTACTCTGAGGTGCCACTATACACATCTTAGATTGGCTAAGATGAATGTTGGAGGGTATGTGGGAAAGCTGGGACACTAATACATTGTTGGTGGAGTTGTGAATTTATTCAACCATTTTGAAGAGCAATTTGGAACTATGCCCAAAGGGCTATCAAAATGTGCATACCCTTTGATCCAGCAGTGTTTCTATTGGGCTTGTATTCTAACGAGATCATAAAGGAAGGAACGGGACCCACATGTGCAAAAATGTTTGTGACAGCCCTTTTTGTAGTGGCAAAATATTGGAAACTGAGTTGATTTCCATCAGTTGGAGAATGGCTGAATAAGTTATGACTGTTATGGAATATTTTTGTTCTATAAGAAATGATCAGGAGGATGATTTTAGAAAATCCTGGAGAGACTTACATAAATTAATGCTAAGTGAAATGAATAGAACCAGGAGATCATTATACATGGCACAACGAGATTATACAATGATTAATTCTGGTAGGGACATGGCTATCTTCAACAGTGAGATGATTCAGACCAGTTCCAATGGGCTTGTGATAAAGAAAGCCAGCTGCACCCAGAGAGAGGACATTGGGAACTGAATGTGAACTACAACATAGTATTTTCACTCTTTTTTATTGTTGTTTACTTGCATTTTGTTTTCTTTCTCATTTTTTTTGATCTGAATGATATTTGTGGAACTATGTATAGAGCAATTGCACATGTTTAACATATCACTTGCCTACTGGGGGAGGGGCTGGGGGTAAGGGAGAGAAAAATTAAAACACAGGGTTTTGTAGGGGTGAATATCAAAAATCAGCCATGTATGTATTTTGAAAATAAAAACTCTAATTAAAAAAATCTATGCATACTCTTTGGCCTAGAAATACTATGTATGTATCCAGAAGAGATTGAAAAATAGAAAGAAAAGGACATTTACAAAAATATTTATTGCAGTACTTTTTATGCTGGCCAAGGAATGCTTATCAATTGGGGAAAGGTTGAATAAGATTTTGTATATGATTGTGATGGAATTCTATAATGTTATAAGAAATAATGAGGAGGAAAATAATGAGGAGGATGCTTTTCAAAAAATTTGGATAGACCTGCCTGAAATGATGAAAAATGAAGTGAGCATAATTAGGAGAATAGTGGACACAGTAACATATATTTTATAATGATCAACTAAAAAGCAATACAGTGATCTAAGACAATTATGAAGGATTTAGAATGAAAAATACTATTCATCACCCAAGAAGCAACTGATGGTCTGAATGTAGATCAAAGCACACATGTATTTTCTGTATCTTCCTTTTCTTGTTTGTTTTCTTTCACAATTTGACTAATATAAAAATATGTTTTGTATGACTGTATATGTATAACCCATATCAAATTGCTCACTTTTTCAGTGTAGAGGAATAGGAAAGAGGTAGGAGGAGAATTTAGAATTTAAAAATTTAAAACAATGAATGCTAAATTTTTTTTACATGTGACTGTTCATTTTTTTTTGTAGGTTAAACACCTAATCTGTCCCACTGATTACCTCCTCTATTTATTGTCAGTATCAAATCATTTTTAATGATTATTTTCTTGTAACATCTCAAGTGTATCTGTACATAAGTATGTATTTGTATACATACACATTCACATACACATTCACATGCACATATATGTCTAGATGAAGAGAAAATGCATATGCATACATGACTTCTACATAAAAGATGACATCTTAAAGAAATTAGAGGAGCAAGGATGCAATAATCTTTTGGATCTTTGGAAAAATGAAGAATTCATAACCAAAGAAAGAATAAAAGAAGATAAAATAGACAATTTTATTATATAACTTAAAAATGTTTTTATAAACAAATCAAACTGAGTTAAAATTAGAAGGCAAATGAGTAATTGGGAAAAATTTTGCATCAGTTTTTTCTACAAAAGTATCATATCTAACATTTAAAAGGATCATGTAAAATTCCATGTCTTATGCAATAAATCATTTAGATAGATGATTAAATGTACAAACAAGAAAGTTTGGCAAAAGAAATCCAAAGTATCAATATCCATATAAAAATACTCTAATGGGAAGATGGTGAAATCCTAATAGGCAGATTATGCTAGATCCCATATCAATAGTCAAGACTTAAAGATGGCACATTCTTTAGTAAGAGTAAGAGAAAGAATTACCTCTGGACTATTTAACTCCATCTGGATAGTTGGAAGATTGGATTCTGGATTTCTATAAGGGATCTTAGAATAGAATGCCATTAGGTCTGTAGTAGGTTGCAGAGGTCAGAACAGTTATTCCTCTAAATCTTCTCATGTAACTTTGGCATTCTCTGCTTGAACCAAGCAGATACCAATCCTAGTCCAGGCTAGACATCCCTCAAAGTATAAGGCTGGAAAAGCCAATTCAGGGAAAACCACTTCTGGGTGTTCAGGATAGGTCCACCACAATGCTGCCTGCCTGTGTCAAACAACTCAGTGAGAGCCTTCCCTGAATATAGGAACCCAGCTTCAAAGAGCAACCTCAAGGCCTCCCAATAGAGTCGAATATCAGTCTCAACAAAGCCAATAGAGCAATCTTTGAAAGAATATAATTATTAGATAACAATGCTAAAAGATGAACAGTTTATAGCTATGAAGGAAGGACTAGGTATGTCTTGAACTACACTTTCATCTGACTGATAGAAAATTGAACACAATAATACAGAAATACACATTTTTGATTTCAGTATATAACTGTTAACCAATAGAAATTAAGGAAGAGGACAAGGAGGGAGGAATGGCAAAGGGGAGGGAGAATAGAGTAAGTAATGAAGTAGTTACTAATAAAACCAGCTCAAATATTGGAAGTAGAAAGAGGAGAATTGAAAGAAAAGTGAGAAACAGTAAAAATCTGGGATTTTGGATGGAGCAGGATAAGATATAAGAGCTGCATTAAAGAGCACAAGCTATTATATTTTTTAGATTCCAAGTCATGCAAATTCTCTCTCCTATACCATCTTTTTTGTAAGAAGAGGAGTAGACAAAAAAAGGAAAATTACAAGATAACAAGCTAAAAAGAAGTACACATTTAATAATTATTGCTTGAATGTGAATAGAATCAACTCATTGACCAAAACTGAGGAGGATAGCAGAATAATTTAGAAAATAGCCCCTAAAATCTGCTGTTTATAATATATACCTGAAAAACAAATATTCACACATTATTATGTGTCTGGAGCAAAATGTGTTATTCTTAAGTTTAAGATGAATTGGGAAAAGCTGATATAGTAATAATAGTTGAAATAAATTACAATAAATATTGATGTGATTAAAAAAGATAAGCAGGGAAATTACATTATGCTTAAATGCACCACAGATAATTAATATTTAATATGGATACACAAAATAGCATATCATTTAAGTACTTAAAGAAAAAATTAATCAAATTGGAGAAAAATATAGTAAAAATGGGGGTATTAAAGACTTAGGCAAAAGAAACTAAAGATAAAAAAAGAAACAAATTAAGGACATGAATAGCCTTTCAAAAAATTGGACATGAGAGATCTCTAGAGATGAAATGAATGGGGCATAGATAAAATTTTGTACAATTCTCTGCCATTTATGGCATCTTTACCAAAATCAACCACATATGGAGACATAAAAATCTCTTAAAATATTGAAACACACCATTTACTACTAATATAGTAAAATTGTAATCAATAAATATTACCTAAAGAAAGAATGAAAATGTAATTAGAGATTAGATAATCTAATTCTAAAGAACTGTTGGGTCCAAGAACAAATTATAGAAACTAGGGAAAATTTATTCAAAAATTTATGAAAATCATGTCATAAAAACCAAAATTTATGGATGCAATTATTACATTTGTGTTTTTTTAAATTTTATTTATTTTCTTCTGACTTTAAGTAAACCACTTCCATAACATAGTGAAATAGAAAAAGAAAGATGCTTACATATGAAACTTCAAATTTGTTATGTATAGCTTGTTGCTATTTATTTAAAGTTATCATGTAAATTATTTCTCCTTTTTTCTGTCCTCTACTTCCTCCCTAGAATGACTAGAATTAGATGCAAATATATTTATGTATGTATACTTATATATGTAAAACCATTCTATAATCTATTTATAATTTTTTCTCTGAATGCAGTTATCACCTTCCTTCACAGATCCTTTGTAGTTAACTTGGGCATCAAAATGACTTAGTTGCTCAGAGTTGTTCTTAAAACAATATTGTTATTGCTATATGTAACATTCTCTTCATTTTGTTCTTTCCTCTCTTCATGATTCTGTGCAAATGCCCATGTTTTTCTAAGATCAAGGAGCTCATCATTTTTTAACAGTACAATACTATTCCATCATAATCATATACCACAACTTATTCAACTATTTCTGAACTGATGGACTTTCTTACCAATTCTTTGCTACTACCAAGAGAATTGTTCCAAATATTTTGGAGCATGTAAGTTATTTATCTTTTTCCAGAAACAGACCTAATAGTGTTATTGTCAGGTCAAAGTGTATAGTAACTCTCTGGGCATATTTCTAGATTGTTCTCCAAAAAAGGCTGGCTCAATTCACAATTTCACCAACAGTTAATTTAGTGTCCCAATATTTCCACATCCCCTTAAACATTTATCGCTTTCCCCTTCAATCAATTTAATTGATCTGATAGGTGTAAAATGATATCTTAAGGTTGCTTTAAATTACATTTCCCTAGTCAATAAAGATTTAAAGCATTTTTATAGGACTATGAACTATTTTGATTTCTTCATTTAAAAACAGGCTATTCATATCTTTTGACTATCAATAGAAGAATGGCTTGTATTCTTACAGATTTGACAAAGTTCTTTATATATTTGAGATGAGACCTTTTTCTGAGAAACTATCTATGAAATTTCCCCAACTCCCAATTTTCTGCTTTCTTTCTAATCTTGATTACATGTTTATTTTATTTGTACAAAACCCTTTTAAATTTAATTTAATTGAAGTGATCCATTTTATATTACACACTTCTCTTTCTCTCATTTATTACCCATAAGAATAGGTTACACAATTATCCATAAGTCTGTTAGGTAATATGTTCCATGTTCTTCAGGTTTTCTTATAATATCTCTCTTCATATATAGATCATATATCCATCTTGACTTTACCTTTGTAAATGATATAAGTCTATGCCCAATTCCTGTCAGATTGCTTTTCAGTTTTCCCAATAATGTTATTAAATAATAAATTCTTATCCCCAAAACCTGTCTTTATTTTGTCAAACCCAAGAGTACTATAGACTGATAGATGCTGAAAAGGAATAGTAAGTAATTCTAACATCTATTTTGCTTAACAACTCTAGGAAGCATAAAAATAAATGGAATAATAAATGTATATATATAAATCTTCAACGTTTTGGCATATAATCAACAAAACTAGAAGAAACGCTAGAAAGAGAAATTCTATTCAAAATCATTGCAGAACAAGGGGAATATTTTATATAGTAATAGCAACATTGTATGATAATCAACTATGAATGAGAGCGATTTAAAACAATACAAGGATCTGAAAATTTCATAGGACTCATGATAAAAAATGCTATCCACTTCCAGAGAAAGAACTGATGGAATATGAATGCAGATTAAAGTATGCTATTTCCCCTTTCTTTCCTTCCTTCCTTCTTTCTTTCTTTCTTTCTTTCTTTCTTTCTTTCTTTCTTTCTTTCTTTCTTTCTTTCTTGTTGGTTTTTTTTCTTTCACAACATAACTAACATTTAAATCCATTTTGCATGATTGCAGCTGTGTAACCTATATCAAATTTGAGAGAATTTGGAACTCAAAAATTTATTTATTTGTATCTTTCTCAATGAAAATTTTTTCCTAATTTTTAAAATTTTTCCAAGTACACACACACACATATGTATATATATGTATACATAATATATATGTATATATATATATATATAGGTAGTTTTTGACCTTCATTTTGTAAGAATTTACATTCCAAATTTATCTCCTTTCTTCTTTACCTCTCCCTCCAAACCAGCAAGTAATCTTACATAGGTTAAATATATGCTATCTTTGCAAACATATTTCCATATTTGAAATGTTATACAAGAAAAATCAGACCAAAATAAAAAATACAAGAAAGAAAAATCAAACAAACAAACAAAAAGGTGAAAATGCTATACTTTGATACCTATTCAGTCTCTATAGTTCTCTCTCTGGATGCATATAGCATTTTCTATCACAGATCTATTGGAATTGCCTTGAATCACAGCATTGTTGAGAAGAGCCAAGTCCATCATACTTGGTCATCATTTATTCTTCTTGTTACTGTGAATAATGTTCTCTGTGTACAATGAAAGAATATGAACAAGCAATTTACAAAGGAAAAATCTTTTTTTTTTTTAATGAACTTTTGTAACTCTTATCTATTTGACCAATTTTACTTTTTAAAGAGTGCTTTTTCTGGGCCAGCTAGGTGGTGCAGTGGATAGAGCACCAGCCCTGAAGTCAGGAGGACCTGAGTTCAAATATGATCTCAGACACTTAACATTCCCTAGCTGTGTGACCCTGGGCAAGTCACTTAACCCCAATTGCCTCAGCAGGAAAAAAAAAAGAGTGCTTTTCTTCAGTGAACTTTTGCACCTCTTTTTCTATTTGGCCTAGTCTGCCTTTTAAGGAGTTCTCTTCAGTGAAATTTTCTACCTCTTTTTTCCATTTGGCCAATTCTGCTTTTCAAGATATTCTTTTCTTTATTGGATTTTTGTGCCTCTTTTTACCATTTGGTCTATTCTTTTTTTAAGTTGTTATTTTCTTCAGTATTTGTGTGTGTGTGTATGTGTGTGTGTGTGTGTGTGTGTGTGTGTGTGTGACTCTTACCAAGCTATTGATTCTTTTTTTCCCCCATGATTTTCTTACATCACTTTCATTTCTCTTCCCATTTTTTCCTCTATCTCTCTTGGTTGATTTTTTTTCTTTTGAAGTATTATCTTTTTAATAGGGTAATGAAAATCTCTATTTGGAAAGGTAGACTATCCCTTGTTTTATTCCGTAACAAAATGTGTTATTTGTCTGGCAATATATGTAAATCTAGCTTTGTATATGAGAACCTATAATATGTGCAAATGTAAATCCATACATATATATGCTCATATGTTTCAACTCAGACTGTATAAAAATAGAAGTTTATATTGCATAAATTTCAAGTGGAATGAAATAGTCACAAGATTTCTTGAGATTGCACTAACTACACCAATTATAGTTTATTAGCATATAAAGATATGTGCACTTATGTTTTTTAAAATAAATAGCACAAAAAATAATCACGTCACATTAAGGGAGGCATAATTCATTTTATGTTAAATACAGTGTTCTTTTTAAATGTGGTAATCCTTAAAAAAGTTCCTTTTCCCATTTGTGCTACCCTTTCCCAGCACCTGTCTAGAAGAAAGGAAACCACTGCCTGAGATCAATTCATATATTTCTTTGAGGCTTTGGATGTAGCAGTTTTGACTTTCTTGTCTTCTGAGTTTTGATTTCCTCTGTTACCTTAGTAACTTTCTATAGAAAGGATCTTTTACTTCTTTTTTCTCATTTCTGCAACCTATTTCTTGATTTTTAAGTCTGTACTAAAGCAAGGCTTTGTTTCCTGAGTGGAGCGGCCATTGTTGTAAGCTTCAGGGTTTTTCTTTCTCTCTCTCTCTCTCTCTCTCTCTCTCTCTTTTTTTTTTTGGTGCAGCGATTTTCAGAGATAATTCTGGGGACCTGTAAGTTTTTAGTTCTTCCAAGGTGTGTGATCCAGGAGAGGTGTATTAACTATTTTCCTGGTCTGTTCTTTTGTATGTGAGCAACTACAAGTACTTTTCCCCATCTTGGAACTGGGATCAGAATCCCAGCTCCCCTGTGGTGGTGAGCTTTAGTCTGCTTGTGCTTCTGTTTGCCTTGGGGCCTAGAACTGCAATCCAAATCCAAGTATAGGCAATTCAACAGAGTTTTGCCCCCTTTGCCAGCAAAAGGATCCCTCAAATTTCCTTCTGACCAGTTGTCCAATTCTCTTGCTCTCCATGAGCTGAGAAGTCTGGGAATTGCCAATGCCATCACTGATTTATTCTCTCCTCCCTCCTTCCTAGTCAAGGGCTACTGCTGCTTTGCCTGGGAGCAACCTGAGCTTGGAGAATGTGCTCCTTTCACCATTGCAACAGATCTTTTCTGCTAATTTTCTAAGTTGTTGGATTGGAAAATAATGTCATCCTATCCTTTTGTGGGTTTTACTACTCCAGAATTTGTTTTGAGTATTATTTTTACAGTATTTAGAAAGGTTTTGGGGAGAGCTTTCTACTCATTCTCTCAAAGAAAAAATTCAAGCTACCATCAGGCAATATACAAAAACCCTCCTAATCAATAATAGAGAAGTGAAAACTAAAGCAACATTTTATACCAGTCAGGTTAGCAAAGTTGATGAAAAAGGAAAATGGAGGAGCTAAAGGAAAAAAAAGGCAGGTGATGAAATGAGTAAAGTGAAGCCCTGGAGTCAGAAAGACTCATCTTTGTGAGTTCAAATTCAGCCTCAAATACATAGTAGTTGTGTGACCCTGGGCAAGTCACTTAACCATATTGTCTTCAGTTTCTTTATTTGTAAAATGAGTTGGAGAAGGGAAATGGCAAACCAGTATCTTTACCAAGAAAACTTCAAATGGGGTCACAAAGAATCAGACATGACTGAAAATGACTGAAAACAAAACAAAGGAAAGTGGCATATTAAGTCACTATTTGTGAAATTATGAATTGAAAAACAATTAGAAATACATCCTGAAATTTAGTAAACTGTGCCTCCTCTTTTATCTCGTGATATTAACACTACGGCTCTACCTCAAAAAGAGTAAGGATAGAAGTAATTGACTCATATATACAAAATATTTATAATAGTTTGTGTATGTGTGTATGTGATGGCAAATAACTAAAAACTATGGGAAATACTCGTCAAATGGGGAGTATCTTAACAAATCATGGTATATAAATATAGTGGAAATGATTGTGCCATTAAATAGAATAAAAAAGAACAATTTCAGAGAAAATTGAGAAGACTTAAAGGAATTAATACAGAATGAATTGAGAATAACTAGGAGAATAATTTATGTAATAATTACAATATTATCTTTATATATATATATACAATATTACAAGGACAAACCATATTCAAAGCCATTATAACTTTGTAAGAACCAATCATGAATCCAGAGGACTAATGAACCATGGCATTCATCTTCTCAAAGAGAGATAACAGACACAAGATATAGGACAACATGTTTTTATATTGACCAATGTAATTTCTTTACTTAACTCTACATATTTGTTATAAAAATATTGTTATTCTTATTTTTCCCCAATGAACTGAGGGAGAGAAAAATAATTTTTTTCAAGTTATCATGGGGGAAAATGTCAAGTAGTTTTTATAAAGGGGCATTTATTGAAGAGATGTAGCAATGCCAGTATTATAAAGATATCTCTTGAATCAGGAGTACACTCTTTCCACCACCATCTCAATTTTTGGGGAGAGTGTGATCAAACAAAGCAGTTGCTAGAAAATATTTGCCATGATAAGTTCATTTCTTAATGCAGTCTATCTGCTTTATGAATTGCCCCCTAACAATAAGACATGGAAGTCTGGCTGCTAATTTAGTTCATTGCTGGACTGAATTAATCATGTCTTTCCTTATGTCCTTTCTGGTCTAGGTTGCTGAACATCTGATGCCGCTTTTGGCATTTCAAGATTTTATAATGTCCTTTACCAGAGGAAAGAAGACACAAATAGGAGGCAATCACATTACAGATATAGGCTTGTTTGATTGATGATCAAATATTTACAAGTTGGCTTGATGAGCTGGGAAAGACACCTTCCTTACTGACCTTTCTTATACCTTTGGAGTCTTTCATACATACCCTCCCTCAATTCTGTCTCAGCAGCCAACCAAAAAGATCCTTTTTTCACCTCACAGTCAGAAGACAAGAACATTCACAGAATAACAGTGAAAAGTCAATAGATATTCTGAGGGTATTCAGTGTATATGCTCCTAAACTTAGGTCTTTATTGCCAAATTCTTAATTTTGTAAGTCTCTATGACAAGTCAAAAGAGACTAGGGAGGACTTACAGAAACTGCATCTCCACTGTGGTCCAAGTAATTTAAAAATCTTAATTATAACATTTTAACTGTTTACTGCAACATAGTAAACAGTGGGAAAGTATCACTATGTATTTCCTTTTTTTTTGAAAAAAAAATTCTGGTATTAAATTCACAGACTTCATCAGAAAGGGAAAATGATTTGACCTTCACATTCCTAAGAGTTGAACTAAATCTTTGGAGGCCCACTTCAAAGCTCTGTAAATAATATGAGTAACAGTCCCAACACTTTGGAGGCAGTGATGGTGGGGAGTGGGGGGAAATTCCCTCTCTGAAGAACACCCAAGTATTTAAAAGAAATCGGCTGTTTTAAATATCTCACTGTTTTTCTTCTTCAGGCTCCATGCTGAGGTCCATATTTTCCTTTGCAATGCTTATGCTGCCAAAGCCCTTTTCTCAGAGGTAGGCTGACAGTATACTGAATTGACTAGTAGGTTCAGCAGAACAAGTTTATTTGTTGTGTAGCCTATGTGGGTTTGAGGATTCTTTTATGAAGCAAAAGGTTCCACAAGTTTGGAATATCAATGGCACTTTAAAGACTAGAATTAGGAATTAATAACTGTGATTTTTTCTCAGATCCCAGAAAAAAAGAAAAAGGAGGAAGAGAGAAAGAGAGAAAAAGATAGAGCAACAGAGACGGAGACAGAGAAAAAGACAGATGTTTAAAGATAAGGAATGGAATTTCTTCAAGGACACTAATTGCAAAACAGGCACCCCGGCTTTTCACAAATGTTCTATTGTCTCTCTGGACTATCATGGATTTTCCAAGATGCTCTTCATGGTTCCAAGACTTGAATTTTTAACTCAGACAGGGGTGAGACTGAATATAAAAATAAATATGCACATATATATATATATATATATAATGTTCTTCACACATATATTATACACACACACACACACACATACACACACACACACACACACACACACACACACACTAATGTTTTCCCAGCTGAGCCTTGGGAAAAAAAGAATAACTGAAAGCAGCATAGCTTATTTATTTCTGGTGAGTTAAGCATCACATTTATTTTAAGCATCTTTTGTGGTTTTCTTCTACTATTCCTAAACTCCTTATCTTCCTACTAGACTATATTGACTTTTATAGCTTTATTTCTTTCAGCATCTTTCAGAATAATAACTAAACAAAGGATGGTTATTTGGATTTTTACTATTTTTTCAAAAGAATGAAAGGGAGTAGTCATGGAATATGATTATTTTCCCAGTTCTCCAATTGGAGCTCAACATAAGAATATAATGCAATATTTTATCCTTCAATTCAGTCCAGCATTCATTATGGCAGAAGTTGGGTTATAAAGACTAAAATAAAAGAGTTCCTTCCCTCTAGGAGTTTACCTTCTTAAATATATACATGTATATGTGTATATATAGAGTTATTATTATTGACCATTATAAATATATTATATGCATAGTATATGTACATAAGGTAATTAGGTGGGAGAGGACATTACCAACTAGAAAAGACTTCATGAAGAGGGTGGTATCTGAACTTAATCTTAAAGAAAGATAAGACTTCTGAGAGGCAGAGAAAAGGAGAAACTATATTTCAATTATTACAAGGAGTTGATAAACATGTTCCTCATAGACACTTGTTACAATGAATGGCTCATATGGAAAATATTGGAGAACTGGTTTCAAGACAGACATGTTGACATGTAATGGAAGTGTTTTCCCCCAAATCTGAACTATATTCAGACTTTGTGTCACTTCTGGCTTATTAACCCTGTGATGAAGAGATAGATATTTGTTGTCTGGATAGCCACAATCAAGGTACAGTCAAAAGACAACAACCACATGGTCCTGTTTCCCAGTTGTATTCTGATAATATTGTATTATAGCATAATGGTCTCTACTCCCTTTTCTCTTTATCTTTCCAAAGAGAACAGCTTGACTTATGATTCCACTTGTTTTCCCAGATCCTTTTTGGGCACCTGTATTTAATTGTCTTTGTGCAGTGTGTTTACTTTGCTGTGCTTCCTTGGCTCATTCTTGAGAAGGTCCACCTGAAGCAATTAAAGTTGAGTTTGGGGGGATTCTCTAACAATTACTCAGATACTTTCATTTTGTCTATCCACTTCCAAATCCATTTGCTTCTATGACATTTTTTAACCAGTATTCTGAATTTATTTCATCCTCATAGTCCTTTAAACACTTGCATCAATCTGAACTTGTATGCCCTTTCAAAGTAAATTTCTACTCTTCCAACCAATCATAATGCAAAACTATTGACTCATGTGAATTTTGGAAATTGGTTCAAATTTAGAAGGTGATTCCATTTTGTTGTGCTATTTCAGAAGTTGGGCCAACATCCATAGAATATTTGATATTTTGCAAGTCCTCTGATACCACACACATTTAAAAGTAGGTCCTCTGAGATTTTTCCCTTCAACTCATCTTCTTCAGCTCAGATGCCTGCAGTCTTTTACTAGTTCTGATATGTTCTCAGCTCGCAGACTTTTGGGGGAGATATTTTTGCATCAATTATGGCCCAAATATCCCTTTTTAAACACTAAATTACTTTGTCTAATCGATATTCAATTTGGAGGGAAGAGAGAGGAGTCAGAGTAGATTTAGGCTTTTAAACCCTAGAAGTATAGAAATAACCCAAGCCCTGAACTTATCAAAGAGCAAATTTTGGGAGTCCATAGGATTTATTATTCTGGCAAAGATACCGAGTCCTGAGAAAAGCCAAGCAGTAGATCAACCTAGAAGACATCTCAATGTCATAATCCTGATGATACTTCTAGGCCTGATGAGGAACCAGTGCAGCAATTGAATGACCTTCTTGACTTATTCAAGTATCAGACTGACTGACTAGCCAAGATATCATTGAAAACTCTAGCTGCCCATCTCCTGTTAAAGAAGTTATGGTTCAGAATCCAGATTGAGACAGTATTTTTCTGCATGTGTCCAATGGGTGAATGTTTTGCTTATTGCATTTTGTTGTTGTTTGATTCTTTTGCTTTCTCAGTAGAGATTGGGGGAGATATTTAAGGAAGAAAATGTTGATCTGAAAACAAAATTTAATTTAAAATGTAAACAAAAATCAGGCTTGGCAAATGAAGTGAATGGAGTTTCTAATACTTACCCCAGATACAAATGAATATTAAATATACCACTACATCTCTGGGGAGGATATTTTGGAAGGAGTGAATTTCCATGAAGACTGGGATAAGCTATGAAAGATATCTGCTTGTCTTAGTGAGCGTTTTAGCTTCTAACATCTGCTTTCTAAATAAATTAATGTGGCAAATGGATAAAAAGGAAATATTAATACTGCATTAGGATATTTCTTGGTTAGTACTCTGAATAGTGTTCATGTAGGGAGCACTCTAGGGTTTTTCCTTGTCTGGCATATTAAATGTATTAATATATTTAATTTAGTTTAATAAGACAAAGTAACCAATTAGTGTATTTGTAATGCTTAAGCATGATGATTTTGAAATAAGATATGGTAGATTTCCTTCATCTAACTAATGAAGTAAAATCTAGCAGGATCCTGTCTTACAACTTACAAATAAGTTCCTACAAATTAGGCAATGGCTTATAGAAGGAACACTTATGGGTTTACATAGTGACTAACAAACAACTAAGCTGAGTAGAAAAGACTCTTGGGAAGTCTGAAAACTTCATTTTTATTTCACTTGAGGTCACAGACTTTTACTCTTTCTATCATGAAAACATCAGTTACACACAAACAGTGTATAGTAAAATTTAGTAGCTGGGGCAAAAGGACTGAGAGAGAAAATAATGTGCTAGGTTTGACTCTGGCTAAAAAACACATCTATCCTTTTTTTTTTGTACTAAAATTTCTCATGTATCCTGTACTGTTATATAACCCAGAGAAAGGCTGACCTTGCATAAGTATTTAGAAAGATTCTAAAGAAGAAGGGGATGGGTAGAGCCCATGGACAATTTTGCAGTAAAATTTAAAGTCCTATATTACTTTCAGAAAAAGATCTCTAAGGATATGAAGCATCTAAGCATATAAATTAATTCAAGCCTACTTTTGAGTATTAACTTTGTGCCCACAACCTCCTTGCATAATTAATTATTTTAAAAAATCAATTTATAGTCCTTCAGCAACAGACTGTTTGCTTGGGATGATGAAGCATCACTATGAACTTTCAAACTTTCCAGATCATTCTGAAATGTTATTTAATCACTGGCACTCAAAGTTAATGCTCTATTTGACCAATTTTTTATTGAGATGTAGCACATGCCAGAGTCTGTGGAGGCCATGGACCAATTTCAGCTGGAAAGAACTGCTTAGTAGGGTTTCAGACTATTACACCAGAGATTTGGTGCAGGTCTAGACCATAGGTAGAGAAACTTACATGAGAGATACCAGGGACTTGTTTTTTTTTGAGATAGGAGGCCCAGGCTATATGTAGACATTTTGAATTGACCTATTACATAATTGGAACTATCCTCTTCCCATTGGCTTAGTAGCTAGAACTGGTTGAATCTTTTTTTTTTTTTTTTGGTTTGTTTGTTTTTTGCTAAGGCAATTGGGGTTAAGTGACTTGCCCAGGATCACACAGTTAGAACATATTAAGTGTCTGAGACTAGATATGAACTCAGGTCTTCCTGACTTCAGGGCTAATGCTCTATCCACTGTTCCATCTTGCTGTCCCATGATTGAATCTTTTTTTTTTTTTTGCTGAGGCAATTGAGGTTAAGTGACTTGCCCAGGGTCACACAGCTAGGGAATTTTAAGTGTCTGAGACCAGATTTGAACTCAGGTCCTCCTGACTTCAGGGCTGGTAAATGATTGAATCTTTTGAAACAGTAAAGTTAAATGCCAATGCATTTAGCATTAGAAATAATACTGTAATGTCAACTGAATAGGAACTTATGGCACCCTAGATGAAGAGCAGTCAGACCAACACCCTTTGAGTGGCCAGATCAGGTAAACACCAGGATAATCATCTATCACCAATCACAATATTGTGAACTTTTGGACTATTTTATGGATATTGAAACCTTGCAAATCTGGAGTTGTATATGGTTATTTCATATATATGTGTGTCTTATTATTATTTCCTCTCTTTCCTAATGATTCTCTGTGTGTTTGTGGGAGAGTATTGTAGGCTTTTTAAAAAAAAATTTATTGGGGGTTTGGAGCTATGCTCAAAAAGTTATCAAACTGTGCATCCCTTTGACCCAGCAGTGTTTCTACTGAGCCTATATCCCAAAGAGATCTTAAATGAGGGAAAAAGGGACCCACATGTGCAAAAATGTTTGTGGCAGTCCTTTTTGTAGTGGCAAGAAACTGGAAATTGAAAGGATGCCCATCAATTGGAGAATGGCTGAATAAATTATGGTATATGAATGTTATGGAATATTATTGTTCTGTAAGAAACGAGCAACAGGAGGATTTCAGAGAGGCCTGGAGAGACTTGCATGAACTGATGCTGAGTGAAATCAGCAGAACCAGGAGAACGTTATACACAGCAACAAGACTATACGATGATCAATTTTGATGGACATGGTTCTCTTCAACAATGATGTGATTCAAACCAGTTGTTCAGCGATGAAGATAGTCATATACTTCCAGAGAGAGGCCTGTGGGAACTGAGTGTGAACCACAACACAGCATTTTAACGCTTTCTGTGAATATTTCCATGCATTTTGTTTTCCTTCTTAGGTTGTTTTTTTTCTTCTCTTTCTAGATCTGTTTCTGGTGCAGTAAGATAACTGTATAGATATGTATACATGTATTGTATTTCTCATATAATTTATCCTATTTAGCATGTATTAGATTACCTGTCATCTAGGGGTGGGGGTGGGGGAAGGAGGGGAAAAGCTTGGGAAAAAAAAGGTTTTGCAGGAGTCAATGTTGAAAAATCACTCATGTTTTGTAAATAAAAGGCTTTATATTAAAAAAAAGAGCAATGCTGAGTAACTACCCATACATGTTATACAAATAAAAAGCTTTAATAAAAAAAATTTATTGGGGGATGTTGCAGTTACTGTTTTTTGTTGTATCATTGTTGTTAAAGAATTGAGTCTATTAGCTTATTCTTAAGGTGGAAGCTCATGAGTTCTAGGAGGATAATTACCTATAGGATTATCTGTCTCCTCCAATGCCCTTCACACCCTAGAGTTGGTAAAGTTATAGTACTCACTATTCTGGGGGCTGAACCTGTCAGGATGAATTGTAATTGGATGAGTGATCCAGGATGAGATGCTACATAAGTCATGAATATAAGTGTAAAATACTCAAAACCAATCATACAATCCTGAGAAAATCTACTGGAGACCTGCCACGTTGACAATGAATTCATAGCCAATCTGATTTTGGCCATATATTCTGGAGCCAACTAGTTTATTATTGTAGTCCATATTTTGCCATCTTCTCTGTAAAAATATTATATTAGAGGAAGAGCCAAGATGGCAGATTGGAGAGAGGAATCTAGATAAACTTTCTCAACATTCCCCTCAGAACAGTTTTAAAATAATGCCTCAAGTCAAATTTTGCAGAGTCAGAGCCAACAGAACTTTTGTTCTGTCCAACAGAAGGGCAAAAGTTTTCTGGTCTAAGGAAACTTAGGCAGAATGGGGTGAAGAATTACCTGGAACATGCATACTTGAGTGTGCATACACACACACACACAAACACACATACAGAGGCAACAACAGCAACAGCAAATTTGGGAGTTCTCAGTTCAAAGATGGTAAGGGAGTTGCATAATTGGGTGGAAAAAGATTACAGGGGACCTTTTGCTGATCCTGGAGACTGCTGGCTATAATTGACAACTTTATTGCTGATACTCAGGTTTGGGTTGTCATTCTAGGATGAAGAGGAGCACTTATTTAGTCATAAGGGAAAAGGAGTTCTGGTCACAGTTCCATGATCAAAAGGAGCACTAGCTGTTGAAGCTACAGGGGAACAGGGGCCATTACACTACCTTAGTGTAGAACAGGAAAGTAGTGATCATGCTTCTCCTCAGATCACACCACTCTGTAAACACCAGAAACTTGCAGACCCTCAGAAATAAATCCAAAATTAGCAGCACAAAAAAGCTGAAGCTTGGGGTAGAGGCTCTACACCTCCAGATGAGTAGAACATAATTTTAACACAAAATTCAAAGTTGAGAAATAGGCTGAAAAATGAGCAAATAGAAAATAATATGAAAATACAACTATAAACAAAGTCTCAAAGACAAATGCTAATTGGAGCCAAGTTCAACAAGAATTCTTGGAAGAGTTAAAGAAAGAGATAGGATTGGTAGAAAGAGAAAGCATAACAAATAGATAAAAATGGAATGGAGGGAAATAGTTATAACTATGAATGTGAATGGAAGAAACTCACATGTAAAACAAAAGCAAATGGAAGAATAGATTAAAAATCAGATTCCAACAATATGTTGTTTACAAAAAACACACTTGAAATAGAAAAACATATACAAAGTTATTATAAAGGGATGAAGCAGAATCTAATAAGTTTCAGCTGAAATAAAAAAGGTAGGGGTAGAAATTGTGATCTTGGACAGCAAAAGCAAAAATAGGCCTAATTAGAAGAGATAATCACAGAAAGTATATTAAGCCAAAAGGTACCATATACAATGAAGTAATACAAAACATTTTTACAGAAAATTTCTCTGATAAAGGCATTATTTCTCAAGTATATAGAGAATCGAGTCAAATTTATAAAAATAAGAGCCATTACTCAATTGATAAATGGTCAAAGGATGTGAACAGGCAGTTTTCAGAAGAAGAAATTAAAGCTATATATAAATACATATATATATAATGATTAAAATAATTATTAATTAGAGAAATGTAAATTAAAAAACTCTGACAATACTATCTCCCAACTATAAGAAATGAGAAATATTCAGAGATGAGGGGAAATAGACACACTAAGGAACTGTTTGTGCAATGAATTGGTTCAGCCATTCTGGAGAACAATTTGGAACTCTGCTCAAAGGGCTATAAAACTGTGCATACCCTTTGACCCAGCAATAACCTTACTAGGTTTGATTTCCTAAGAGATGAAAGATGAAGGAAAATGAACTGTATGTACAAAAATATTTATATCACCTCTTTTTGTCATGGCAAAAAATTAGAAATAAAGAAGATGCTTGCCAATTGCAAAATGAGTGAATAAGTTGTGACATATGATGGTGATGTAGCACTATTGTGCCATCTGGGTAATTTATATTTTTGTAAATATTCATGGAATATTATTATTTTAGCATTAATTAATCAATAAATACTAATACTCCCTAATAATTTTTTTATTTCTTTTTCATTAGTTGTGATTTTACCTTGTTCATTTTTGAAACTGATAGTTTGGTTTTCTTATTTTGTAAACATGAATTTAGTTATGGTTTAGCTATTTTAGAGTTTTTCTTCATTGAACAAAGTTAGTTTATTCAATCATTAGTATGTTTCAATTTTATTAATTCCCTTTTGATTTTAAGAATGTTTATGTTTAAATTTTTAAAAATGTGTTCATTTTCTAATTTTTTAAAGCTGTGGGTCCAATTACTTAATCTGCTCTTTCTTTTACTGATAAAAGTATCTAAAGATAAATTCTTCCCTCAGTATTGCCTTAGTCATATTCCCCAAATTATTCATTATTTCTATGATTTATGCTTTGATTTACCTATTTTAAGCATTAAGTTATTTACTATTCAGTTAATTTTAAATATTTGCTCAAAGGATCTTTGTTGGATGTTTTTATTGTATTATCATTTGTAAAATGTTTGTTTAATATTTATGCTTTTGTTTGTTTGTGAGGATTTTATGCCCTAAAATATAGTCGTGTGTGTGTGTGTGTGTGTGTGTGTGTGTGTGTGTGTGTGTGTGTGCAGGCATCCTGCATACCTAGAAAATATGTATACTCCTTTGTGCTCCTATTTAATAATCTCCAGAGATCTATTATATCCAATTTTTCTAACATTCTATTTAGGTTTTTCATTTCTTTTTCTGTTAATATTAATCTAAGTTTCAGAGAGATAAATTTGTCTCCTATTATAGTTTTAATATATACTCTTGACTTATCTTGAAAAATTTAGATATTTCATTTGATGCCAATATGATTAATATTGGTGTTAATTTTTTGTCTATGTCACTTTTCAGCAAAGTGTATTTTCCTTATTAATTTTTAAGTCTCTTTTTGCCCTTGCTTTGTCTGAGATAATGATTGCTACTTTTTTTTTTAAACTTCACTTGAGTGGAGGCAGCTAGATGACATAGTAGAGAGACACCAGCCCTCAAATCAGGAGGATCTGACTTCAAATCTGGCCTCAGACACACTTAATACTTTTATAGCTGTGTGTCTCTGGGCAAGTCACAACCCCAATTACCTTGCAAAAAAACAAACAAAAAGCCTTTACTTGAAACATAATAAATTTTGCTCCAATTCTTTTTTTGTTAAACTTTGTGCACATCTTTTTGATTCATCTGTTTTCTTGTAAATAACATTGGAATTCTGGATTCTGCTATTCTCTTCAATTTAATGGATTAATTCATCTCATTTACATTCACATTTATGATTGTTAATTTTATATTTCCCTCCATATTATTCTTTAATATTTTTCCTTTTCCTATTTTTATTCTTATTTAAAAGTTGGTTTACTAAAATCAATACAATAAAAATTAGAAAGAACACGGAAAACTGGGAAATGAGGCTAATAACAATTTATGGCAAATTTCTCTGATAAAGGCTTCATTTCTCAAAAATATAGAGACCTCAATAAAATGTAAGAATATGAGTTATTACCCCATTAATAAATGGTTGAAAGATGTGAATAACCAGTTTTTAGACAAAAAACCAAGCTATCTATAGTCATATAAATATGCTCTAAATCACTATTGATTGGAGAAAGACAAATTAAAACAACTAGGAAGTATCATCTCACAATTATTAAATTGACAAATATGGTAGAGAATTATTATTTTGGAGTAATTGTGCAGAAAATAGTATATTAACTCATTGGTGGAGTTGTGAATCCACCCAAACATTCTGGAGAACGATTTAGAACTATGCCCAAAGGGTTATAAAACTATGCACAGCCTTTAGAACACAATTGCACAACTAAGTCTGTATCCCAAAGAGATTTTTTTAAAAAAGGGATTGGGGAAGGACCTATTTGTACAAAAATATTTGTAGCAGCTCTTTTTGTGGTGGTCAAGAATTGGAAATTGTTAAACAAGTGGTGGTATTTGATTACGTTGGAATATTATTGTGGTATAAAAATGATGAATAAACTGTTTCAGTAAAACATGGAAAGACATAAACTGATGCATAGTGAAGTGAAGTCAACCTAAGTAGGAGAACACTATATGCAATAACAGCAATTTGTTATGATGAATTGTGAATGAATGATTTGGCTATTCTCAGCAATACAGTGCTCTAAGGCAGTCTTAAAGGACTCATTATTAAAAATACTATCTCCCTCCAGAGAAAGTATTGATGACATCTGAATATAGAACAAAGCATACTATTTTCATTTTCATTTTCTTTCTCTTTCTTTCTTTCTTTCTTTCTTTCTTTCTTTCTTTCTTTCTTTCT